>ML103590.1:0-75143 GCA_003697995.1 Taxidea taxus jeffersonii | reverse complement strand
CTGGTGGGAATGCAAGTTGGTGCAGCCACTTTGGAAAACAGTGTGGAGATTCCTTAAGAAATTAAAAATAGAGCTACCCTATGACCCTGCAATTGCACTACTGAGTATTTACCCCAAAGATACAGATGTAGTGAAAAGAAGGGCCACCTGTACCCCAATGTTCATAGCAGCAATGGCCACAGTTGCCAAACTGTGGAAAGAACCAAGATTCCCTTCAATGGACAAATGGATAAAGAAGATATGGTCCATATATACAATAGAGTATATTGTATCAGAAAGGATGAATACCCAACTTTTATATCAACATGGGCGGGACGAAGAGATTATGCTGAGTGAAATAAATCAGGCAGAGAGAGTCAAGTATCATATGGTTTCACTTACTTGTGGAGTAAGTAATAAGGAATAACATGAAGGACATTGGGAGATGGAGAGGAGAAGTGAGATGGGGAAAATCGGAGTGGGAGACGAATCATGCATGAGAGACTGTGGACTCTGAGAAACAAACTGAGGGTTTTGGAGGGAAAGGCAATTGGGGGTTTGGGTGAGCCTGGTGGTGGGTATTATGGAGGGCACGTATTGCATGGAGCACTGGATGTGGTGCATAAACAATGAATTTTGGAACACTGGAAAGAAATAAAATAAAATTAAATGAAAAAACTGGGCAGAGAATCTGAATGTACAAACCTTTAGCTATAAGATGAATGAGGTTTAAAGATCTAATGTAAAACATGTTGACTATAGTTGATAACAATTATAAATTGAAATTTTCTAAAAGAGTAGAACTTAAATATTCTCACAACAAAATTTAAAAAATGAGATGATGGATGTGTTAATTAACTAGGTGAGGGGAATCCCTTCACAAGTTATATGGATAGGTATAGGTATATCAGATCACCATGATGCACATTTTAAAAATCTTAGAATTTTATATATCAATTTTGCCACAATAAAGCTGACATTTTAAAAAAACCAAATAAAAATAAAAAGGATTTTTGTTTTGTTGTCCTAATGGTTCATTTTGTATCCATACCTCTTATGGTGACTTTATTCCCCTTTGATTATTTTCACTCTGGTTTAAAAATTTTAGGTTCAATCTTTCAACTCTCACCTAGTACTTCTGGAAAAATCAATGATCATATTCTGCTTTCTACTTTTTTGGAATATATAACAGTTTCATACAATTCTTGGACTCAGAGACTCACCCTTGTTTTCATTCTAGGTCTGCAATTACACATATTAAATGTACACTTTCAGTCCTTTTACCAAAATCTCTCCAATTATCTTTTGGTAATGAAGTCTCTTTTCTTACAGGTTTCTCAGATTTTGTGAATACAATATTACCTTAGCTCTTACATATTTAAAACCATTTTTCTATCTCTGTGAAACTAGAAGAGTTCTGTTATACATAAAAATATCTTTGGCTCGGGACGCCTGGGTGGCTCAGTTGGTTAAGCAGCTGCCTTCGGCTCAGGTCATGATCCCAGAGTCCTGGGATCGAGTCCCACATTGGGCTCCTTGCTCGGCAGGGAACCTGCTTCTCCCTCTGCCTCTGCCTGCTACTCCCTCTCTCTCTGACAAATAAATAAATAAAATCTTTTAAAAAAATTCTAAAAAAAATATCTTTGGCTCATATTTTTTCTTGAATTCCTTAAATATGCTGTGTCACTATTCTTATGCTGTGATGTTGCTTCAGAGAAGCCTTATGCCAATCTAATTTTATTGTCCTTGTAATTTGCTTCTTTTGCCTGAAGGTCCTGAAGAATTTCTTTCTTCTTTAAAGTTGTGTTGTTTTACTATGTAACTATATTGTCTGAAAATTTATCATTCTAGGTCATTTTTCCTGATAGCCTCATGGTTAAACCTTTCAAAACATAGATTGAGGTTCTCTCTTATTTCTGGAAAGTTTTCTGATATTATTGCATTAACTGTTAGCTGTGTTTCATGGTTTTGTTACATGTATCTTTATTCCCTTTCATTTCAACACTTGTAAACTGAGTTATTTTTACTTTTTATTTTATTTCATTTTCATTCTCTTGATTTTTCTTTGGTTTTATTCAATGCCTCTTGTTATATTTTCATTCAAATTTCATTTAGATTTCCCTCTGGTACCTTAAAAAATTTTTCTAAATTTCTGAAATGGTTTTGTCTTTTAATATCTTTTAGGACACATTTCATTTAATATTTTTGTCCACTTTTATATTAGTTTTTAAATGTCCAATTTTTAAGTCCTTAATTGTTTTCGTTTATTAAACTCAGTTTGGAGTGGTGTATTACAATAATTCATACTTGTTTTAGAAATTGTCATGCGGCAAAATAATTTGATTTTCGACCTCTGCTTTTTTCAAAAAAGTAGCTTTGTAAAGCTACTTTTGGATCTTGACTGCCTTTTTCTACTTAAAATAATATTGTAGATAGAAGTTCTGGTTTAGTAGCAGTCTTTCTCTCAGAACAGTAAAGCCTAATTTCTTTTTTTTTTTTTTAAGATTTTATTTATTTATTCGACAGACAGAGATCACAAGCAGGCAGAGAGGCAGGCAGAGAGAGAGGAGGAAGCAGGCCCCCCGAGGAGCAGAGAGCCTGACTCGGGGCCTGATCCCAGGACCCTGAGATCATGACCCAAGCTGAAGGCAGCGGCCCAATCCACTGAGCCACCCAGGTGCCCCCAGGGACGCCTAATTTCTTTAATGGATGATATTGGTAGTAGGAATGTGATTGTATGTGATTAAGTTTTGAATGTGATTGGCATGTTTTGACTTGTTTTTGTTTTATAAGACCCTAGATTTTCCTTTTACTTCCTTCTTTTCCTCCTGCTGCCACTTGTACCAAGGTAGCAACCCTCTGTCATTATCCCCTAGAAGCACTGCATCTACAGGGCCGCTGCCTCTGGGTCTTACTTACCTTAAAGATGCTTCCCTGCGGTTGGTGCTATCGATTGCGAAATCCGAATCTGTAGTGTAATACATAGAGGTCATTATTCTTCCTATAGCAATGATTTTTCCCCCTGGATTCTGCCTTTGCCACCAACCACTTCATTTCTTATTTTCAATTTAAGATTGAAAAGGATTAAAAAAAAAATTGTGATTACCCCATTCCAGATGCAGTATTGGAAGAAAAGGAAAACAACTAAATTGACAATGAATGAAGTAGGAAAACTTATATTCTTGTTTAATAAATACTTACTGAGTACCTACAATGCACAAGGCATTGAAGATAAAGTAATCAGCTAGATGGACAAGGCCTGTGCCCTCACTGGCTTATGTTCTTCTGGGAGAATAGATATAAAAAAAAATAAATGTTAAGGGATGCTAAGGACTATAAAAAAAGAAGCACAGTAGGAGATAAAGAGTAAAGCAGGTAGTGCCATGATATTTAATTTAGCTAGGCCCTCTCTGATAAGATGATATTTGCCTAAGACTTGACTTGAAGTCATCTAAATATTTGAGGAAAGGGTTTTAGGTACAGAAAACAGCATATCTAAAAGGCCCTGAGGCTGGGGCAGATTTGATGTGTCTGAAGTGTGGAAGAAGATTGAATAACTGTAATTGAGATTGTAGGAAAAAGTGCATTAGAGGGTAAAGCTAGAGAAGCAGGCAGTAGCTAGATCAACTAGGGTTCTTGTAGCCATGATAAGCTTCGGACTTTGTTTTAGGTGTGATGGGAAACCATTAAAGGCTTTTAGCTAGGAAAGTAGTGGAATCTGATTTACAGTTTAAAGGGAAACCAAAGCTTCTGTGTCTACTATATACTGACCAAGGAAAGAGAAGGAGCTGGAAGAGGAATTTCCATGCTACTTCTGCTATATAACACTAATAACTGGACTTTTAATTTGCTCTTGACACAAAGTCATTATTTTGTGGCATTGTTCTTATAACTGGATATTTGCCCTTCTCCCTCCCATTACTGTACACAGACATTGCCAAACTGTGCAGTTCTCCAGGCTTTCTGTATCACACCTATGGGCTTATGGGATCATTGAAGTGTTGTACCAGCTTTCCATTTTTGTTGCTATGCAATAGTTGCTTACCCAAAGATACCTCTGAAGTTCACTACCTGAGTCTGTAAGCAACGTTGCTAAATCTAAGGTTCTTTGTATCTTCTGTGATCTCAGCTATATCCTTTGATACCAACCGATTCTTCTGGCCATGACATCTTCTACTAGTCATCACAGTCTCTGCTCAGTGTCTCAATGGATCAATAGTCTTTGTTCTCCCCCAGTTTCCCATTATTCCTCCTTGATAGTAAACACATCCAGTCTCTTGAACTCCATCTGCACACATGCTGTTATTCTTCCTGTGACCAGCCACATCATACTTAAGAGATAGCAATAATTGTTGTCCATTCATTTACTTAACAAATATTTATTGAACATGAACTAAATGCCACACCCTGTGCCAGATATTCTGGTATCTGGACTCACAATCCCTGTCCTAACTGTGTTTAAAGTCTAGTAAGAGTTGCAAACAAATTAAGAAGAAATGTCTTTAGGGAGTGGAGTACCATGTGCAATAAAGAAGTCAAAAGGTATTCCAAGAAAAAACATGGTATTTACCTGAAGTTTGAAAGATGAAAATGATATGATCAGGAAACAACAACAACAACAACAGTAGAAGCCAAACTATTTGAAGTGTTTATAGTAGGCTCAGTAGCATGAGAAAACCATGACATATCTGAGGAACATAGAAAGGTCAGTATGAAGGGATGGGAAGTATGAGAAATGAAGTCATGATTTCGGTATTTCCATTATTCCATATTGTGGTCTTTTTCACTGAATAAATTAATACCTGAATTGGCCTTCACTTTTACCCCATGTCACTTTGTGTTTCATCTGTGCAAGCCCTTGGCTTGGCTTGAAATCATGGGTTGTGGAGCAGATACCTTATTATCCTACTTTTTAAGACATAAATCAATAACTATTCCTTATGAAGGAGAAGTCTTGTTCTCTTTCATCAGGAAAAGCTTCACAAATCTCAAATATGTTTTATTTATTTTGTCCAACCTCTCTGCCTGTACAAACAGGACCTATGTTAGGGTCCCCAGAGGCCAGGCTGTATGAAGACTGGAATATTTCTGGCCAGTGGATATAAAAGCACGTTGCTCAAGCAGATACAAGGAAGGAACCGAAATTGAAAGCCAGGAATATAGTTTAAAGGCTTAAACTTAAGGGACAAGGCAGAGAGGCAGAACTCACCATTTATCCAAGAAGAAGGCATTTGGATATGAAGCAAGTGAGACTAGACTAAAACAGGATTTGGACAAAAGAGTAGGAGTGGATCCTGGACATACTCCATGAAATATTGGAATAGCCCCAGGGACATTTTTTATAGGGCACATATGGTCTCAGCTGTGAGTAAGGAAGGAGCTGTTAAGGGCTCAGCTGGTCCTTAAGTTCTCAGTCTTTTTTGGGGTAAACATGTGAGAACAAAAAAAATTACAGTGCGATCTGAGAAGTTCTATAATCAACGCATATGCCAAGTGGAAGCAAGTTTTAGGGTTTTAATGAAGACTTCATAAGCATGGCATTTGAAAGATTGGTAAGTTAGTCAATTGGAAAAGGTAGGGAAAACCCAAGAAGAGCAAATAACATGAGCCAGGACTGATGTAAAAAAAGCATCATGTTGCATTCAAGAATGAGGAACTATGGAATGTGCCAAAAACATGTTGGGACCTCTTAAGTATGAACTAGTAAAGATGGGGTAATCCTGGAACAGGTAGGGCTAGGATTCAGGAAATAAACCATACTGTTGGCTTAGGAAGGCTCATTTGGTGCTATCTGGGCTGGCAGTGATGTGTTAAAGAATCTACCGTATTGAATAGAACACTGGTGAAAATCCAGTCATATGGCTTTTGCCCTTGGCTCATGGGCATGGGTTCTATGGACCTATCCAAGTTAGCTGGCCTTTTGGATAAGGCTGGAGTCCTGGTGATAGAAGAGGGGGGTAAACTAGGAAATTAAAGTCTAAACACAGTAATAAGGAAGCAATAAATATTGGTAGGTCAGTGAGAAGGCAAACCTTGGTGGGCTCATTCATGTTGAAGGTTAAACTAGGAAATACCTGTTGCCAATCTTAGGGCAGCAAGATTAGTTCCTAAATGTCTGACGCCTGCAAAAGGTATAACCTACCCGTGCAGAATTAACTCCAAACCTGGTCAGGGCTAAGTCTTTGGAGTAAAAATTCTTAAGACCTATGGCTGAGTAGGACTGAATAGGCTGTGATTTATACTGATCAAAGAGTTTGCTATGTCATCCTAAGAAATCTGGGCTTTGGGACGCCTGGGTGGCTCAGTTGGTTAAGCGGCTGCCTTCGGCTCAGGTCATGATCCCAGCGTCCTGGGATCGAGTCCCACATCGGGCTCCTTGCTCAGCAGGGAGCCTGCTTCTCCCTCTGCCTGTGCCTCTGCCTGCCTCTGTCTGCCTGTGCTTGCTCTCTCTCTCTATAACAAATAAATAAAAATTAAAAAAAAAATCTTAAAAAAAAAGAAATCTGGGCTTTATCTTTTGGATAACTGGGAACCTTTGTAGAATTTTCAGAAGTGACCAAACATAACATTTATTTTTGAAAGATGACCCTGGAGGTGTTATGGGGGGCCTGGAAACTTAGAATTTCATCAGGGGGCTTTTACCTTATTATAAGCTATATAGTAAGTATTTGAATTGAGTTGGTGACAATGGGAGGCAGATATAGGGAAATGCTAATTTGTTCCTTTAAGAATTATTTATTCTTAAAAAGATGTGACTTAAAGACTTTTTAAAAAGCAATTGTATTACATGTATTCTTTTAATTATACATTCAGCTTCACATGTAAGTGGAGAGATGTATTCTTTGTATATGTATTCATCTTTCTCAGTTCCTGATAAAATATTGACCCTTAAGCTTTCAGTTATTTTCTTCTCAGCATGAATGAAATCAGGTAATACATTTGGAATGAGGGATAAGTAGGTGTATAAAGATCTTTGTCCCATAGGCAAAAGCAAAGGAGCTCGCTATATTCCCAGATAGGAAGACTAAGGTTCCTGAGAATGAAAGTTTGTGACTACTTCAAAATCTTGACCAGGTGATATAATAAGGCAAGGAAATCTTCCACTAGAAAGGAAGTTTGGGCAGATTGAGTTTCATGAGATGATTTGGAAAGTTTTTATCAAGTACACACGCAAAGATTCCAACAGCAAGTGATAATGGACTCCTCGAAGATTTTCACATGCATTGTATTTGTACTAGATAATTCACACAAGAGAGAGGCGATGAGCTAAGTCCAGTATTAATTTCAAGCCACCTCCCTTTTTGTTTAAAGGAAACCCATGCTGCTTTTTATGGTTGTCAAGCCAAACTTGACAACTGAATTTTGTCTATTTCTTTAATTAGTATCCATCCCAAGTGTCAGTAGCTTTGTCTAAACTAAAGCAAATGGTCTTTTCTTTGTTTTCTTTTTTTTCTTTCTTTTATTATTATTATATTATTGTGGATCATACTCATGCATTAGTGAATATAGGGTAGTGTTGGTAAGCTTGTCACAATGACATCTTTTTCCCTTTCTGCTGTAGGTGGCTATTCTATTTCCGGTACACACTGTACACAAATAATTTTGTCCCCTACTATGTTCCAAGACTTAAACATTTTAAAATATTCTCAATTCACAAAGTGAGAAAAAAATTCTGTTTACTTTCAAAGGCAAATGTATCTACATGGAGTCTCTGATTCAAACATTTCCATCAAAATCTATTTTGCTACCCATACAAAACCAGAAAATAAACACAGCTCCAAGAGAGAAAGAATAATCCAAGTGAAACTAAAAAAAATTTTTAAACAATTGCAATCATTGATTCTGAAGCAGCCATGATGCTTAGAGGAATATCTAGGGATTTTTAAGTTTTATTTCAGGATATTGAAAAAAAAGTAAAAAGCATTTAAGAGTCCTTCAGAATGCGAAAAGTTAGTCATTGTGATGACTTTCTTCATACACGGGCATCAGCTACCTACAAACTTGGGAATACCATTTCTACACTTGTAGAGTTCCCTGCAGTTAATCCTACTTTCCAGGGTAGATTCCCTTTCTGCTGGGAACAAACATTTAATTAGGTTTCTAGAAATCAGATGTGTCTGGGGAAGACTTCAGTTTGGAACTGAATTATGTAGAGAAAACTTGTGGATGTGATGCCTCCATTTCTCAGAGTGGACTGTGGCAGAGCTGTTAATAGCAGCTTACTGAATCTTTAGCTTCCTTATTTTGGCAGAGGCAGCAGCTTCCTGGGTGGGCCAGTTGGGAGTGTGATTCTGGGAGTCGTTCCTGGAACTTAGCCTAAAGTCTGTTTCCTTGGCCTCTCATGATTCTGTGAGCCACCCAAATCACATAATAAAACCCTTTTCTCCTTAAAGTATACTGGAGTAGATTCTGTTATCACAACTAAGAATATTAGTCTATCTGATAATTGCTCTTGTAGGATTGACAACACTGGCAGCCGCTTTCAACTGGGAACAAACCAAATTGTATAACAACGCAGGCCTGAAGGAAAATGCTTTTGAAAGAGAGAGTGAACTAACTAGTTTTGACTGTATTAATTTAATGTTGTTTGGCCAACACTATTATTTGAGCCTCTAAATGATGTCTTCCATTTATTTCATAAAAAATAAAGGCCCTATTTTTACTTAGAATGCTGAGCTTGAAATATTTTAACATAGAGGTATTTTGACATTAGTCTAACACTTTGATGATGGTATCTTATTTTCCAAAATAGTAATCTCTGACATTGCTTCTTTAAGATGTTGATGAGAGCCTGAGATAGTATACATTTATGTAGAGAAAGAAACATTTCTTGGGCATAGGAAAAAGACCCCACAAAACTATCTACACAAATGCCTTGGTTCCACATGAGCCCTCTTGAATCTGAAATTCTGGTACTAACACCCAGACCCTGCATTTTTAAACAAAATTGCAAGTTCAATTAGCATACTAGAGTACTTGGATGAGTGTTTTAGGATACTGAGAGAAAATTGTTTTTAGAGAAATCTAAAACACTTTTAAAAAAATTGTTAGAATTTGTTAATACATTGACCAACCAATTTCTGGTCCAGTAACTTTCACTTGAAAAGTTAAACACTACGTATTAAAAAGATGTTGTTCTTCTCTCAGAGTTGAAATTTTAATAGTTCTTCCAACTATCTTTTAAAATTCACAGCCAATAGTTTAAATATTCAAAACAAACAAAAATTGAGCTTTTAACCAGCCCTTTTGAGCCATTTTAATGGTCAGAACAGTAGGAAAAGTCATCCAGACTTTCCAAATTGTAGAACAATTTGTAATTTTCTTCTATTTCATTTAACATTTCTTGAACACTTAGTGTGTGCTAGTCATTGTGCTTGACTCAAGATGTGATATCAAATAAAATAAAGAAGGAGACTATATTTGGTAGGGGAGATGGACACATGGGCAGACAGATTAGATGCGATGTGCTAAGGGCTGTGACAGGGGTCAACATACAGTGTTTAAGAGCACAGACCGGTACTTCTCATGCTTGGTTACACACTAGAATCACTTGCAATGCTTTAAAAAGTACTGATGTCTGGGGGCACCTGGGTGGCTCAGTGGGTTTAAAGCCTCTGCCTTCGGCTCAGGTCATGATCCCAGGGTCCTGGAATTGAGCCCCGCATCGGGCTCTCTGCTTCGCGGGGAGCCTGCTTCCTCTTCTCTCTCTGCCTGCCTCTCTGCCTACTTGTGTTCTCTGTCTGTCAAAAAAAAAAAAAAAAGTACTGATGTCTGGCTTCTGCTTTCAGAATGTATAATATTATCATTCTGAGACATGTGGCCTGGGCATAAAAACTTCCCTGCTGACTCTACTGTGCAGCTAAGTGGAGAATCGGGGTTCAACAGTAGGCTATTGGAGGAGGTGATCCCTTAAGGGAAACCTTGAAGTAGATGAAGCTGGTGTCACAACCAACGCGTCCATCCACATCACAATCTAACGAACCATGCCTTCAGTTTACTGTTGACCAGATTAACAAAGCTAACTCATAAAGAAGAAAGCCACAGGATGGTTATCCCTCTCATATTTTTACAGTATACGAAGCAGTTTCACATACTTGATCTCATTTGAGTTTCTCCACAACACTGTGGGGAGTGACAGAAAAGTGGAGGGGTTGTTTTCAGAATATGACAGTAAGGTGGTTATGCACGTGAGGGAGTCTTGCTACCTAGATCTGACTGTGCAAGATTGGGCTTTTTTCCAGCAGCTGTTCTTATTCTTGGGATAAGTCAAGAAATCCAAGTTAAAATACTTTGGACTTGAATCAAAAAAAAAAAAAAAAGTGGAGACATCTGGAGAAAAGAATGATGCAAGGCTGTGCACTTGGGTGGAGGTCAAAGGAAAGGCAAGGGATTCAGTGGCCAAAAAGCAAGCACATGGGGTTGATGGGCCATGCTACCATGACTCCGCAATAACAGTGAGCACTTGGGAAAATCAGCAGGTCATGTTGAAAACAACACATTCTGAGAAATGATGACAGATCCATTTATTTGCAACTTGGATGTAACTCATAAAAATGAACAAAGGAGGATGCTGAAAGAAATTGTTCTACAGGAAGAGCCCTCAGAAAATGCATTCTCAGGCTTATCAAAGAACACTGTCTTAAAGATAAAAAACAAACAAAAAAAACCCCCCAAAACCCATAAAATCCAGCTGTCAGTGCAGGCACTTTGCATAAGTCATTTAACCTATGTGTTCACAGGTAAGAAATATATTTTTTGTTTGGTAGTGTATGGGTTAGCTGTGTTTCATATCACTTGTTTGTGTCATAAAATCATCAGGCTCCTTTAAAAAAAATAGGCTGCAGAGTCATGCTAAGTCATTCACTCAGGGAGAGCCTATAATTAGGAACAGAAGGTGCAAGGGTGGTGCCACAGGGCACATGGAGCTGCACACCCTTCCAGATGCATATGGAGATGAATGGAATATTAAAATTGGGACAAACCTAGATGTCAGTAAAACAAAACGATTTGGGGTGGAAAATAATTGTTTTCTAGATCATCTCTGCAGCCTGTATGGAGAGGAAAATGGATATTAGAGTCTCTTCTTTCTTTTTGATCACAATCATTGAAATGGGTTGCATCTCTGAAATGTTTTCCCTGCCTCCCACCTGCCCCTTCTCCATTCACCCCATCTCCCTCATCTTGCAAAGACTGGTTTGGTGACTCTCTTCTATATCCCGTCAATCCCCTATGTTTAACACTCTTAGTATTCAACTCTAAATTGTGACTGTGTTTTTATCTTCTCCGCCTTTGTACTTATTTTTATGATAATTTATAACAAGTTCAATTTAATAATTCATTATTAAATTCCTAGTTTAGCATTTGCATCTCCTCCTAGAAAGGTAAATGTAATCCTCGGGAGGGCAGAGACTTTTTATCTAGTTTAGTGTATAGCTTGTGCCTCTTTTGACCCTGCACTTAATAGATACTTGTAATGAGTTTGACAGGTATAAGAACAAATGAATGAATGAATGATTGAATGAATGAATGAATATAGTGAGTTATTTGGCCCAGAGGCTGGGTCTTCTTTCTCTCTCTCTTTCCAACATTTAATGATCTTCCTGGGCAGGGACTGAGAAGATGATACTTTCAAAGGCCAGGATGGTGAGTGACATAAATGTGAGAAGCTGACCCTGTCTGCCAGCTGGATTTGCCTCAAACCCATTTGTTTTGTTCCCATTTACTAAATATTGGTTGAGAAATTAAATGTTTTTTTGGCAGTTCCTATTTGTAGTATTTGCTCAAATTGCTCTTTCTCTATGCAACACTCTTTCTTCTTAGCCTTCATTAGTCCTCTTTATCACTTCTCCTGGAATATGCCTGTTCTACATGTCACTGCTTAAATCTATCAAAAAAGCTGGCATCCCTATTTAAGTTGTCTTATTTCAAGGAAGGCACCTTTAATTAATGGTTTAAAGAAGAGACTCTAGGGGCACCTGGGTGGTGGTGCAGTCAGTTCAGCATCTGACTCTTGGTTTCTGCTCAGGTTGTCATCTCGGGGTTGTGAAATTGCACTCCCACTTGTGCTCCCCACTCAGTGCAGTCTGCTTGAGACTCTCCCTCTCCATCTGTCGCTCCCCACCATGCACTTGCTCTCTCTCTCAAATAAATAAATCTTAAAAAAAAAAAAAAAGTAGAGACTTTAGATCCAGTTGTCTGCCTCCAGTATTTACTACTTATTTGGGATTTGGGCAGGTTACTCAGTTTTTTTGCACTTCACTTTTACCCATCCGAAAATGGGGATAATGATAGTATCCTTCTCATAAGGTCATTAAGAGAATTAGATGAGTAAATTTTTATAAAGCATGTAGAACAGTATCTGGCATGGAGGGAGTTCTATAAAATTATTTGTTAAATGGAATTTTTATAATGTAAAATCAAGTAGAAGTGAGCTTGCCTAGTATCTTTCCTTCTTTGTATGACTACTGTGTATTTGTTCCTAATGGATCCTTCAGTGTGTGCTGGTCACAGCCCTTCAAATATGCTATTGCATAAAAACAACTCAGCAGGGGGCAAAAAGAATGCAGATTGGTCAATTCAAGGAAAATTTGATGGTGTCAGGAAAGATGACTCTGCTGTATTTTTTTATTTATCATATTTATCAACATAACATTTTACACAGTTACATCTTTACTTATTATAAAATTTATCCCTCTAGAATATGAGCTTGATGAAGGCAGGCAAATTGTTTTGTTCACTGTTAATATCCCCAGTGCTATATTGGGTGCTCAAGAAATATATCTTGACTGAATGAATGAGTAGTGAATGAGAAATACAGCCGTCGTATTTCTAGCTGAGTTTTTTTCTTTTTCTTTTAAGATTTTATTTATTTATTTGAGACAGAGTGAAAGTGATGGAGACCACAAAGGCAGAGGGAGAAGTAGACTCACTGCCGAGCAGCCTGCCTGATATGGGGCTCGATCCCAGGATCCTGAGATCATGACCTGAACTGAAGGCAGATGCTTAGCTGACTGAGCTACCCAGACACCCCTAGCTGAGTTTTAATGGATCTTGGCTTGGAATTTGAAGTTATTTTCTTTGACCAAGATCTGAAATGGAGCTACTTTTCTCTTTCTTAGAATTACTATTTTAAACAGCATCACTGAAATAAAATAAAAACACAGTGAACTGAAGAGGTTGAAAGGGTACAATTTTATAAGTTTTGACATATGTATACACCCATGAAACCTTCACCAGAAGCAACAGTGAATATAACATATCTGTTATCCCAGATGCTGCCATGTACCCCTTTGTAATCTCTGTCCCACCCTCCCCAAGCAACCACTGCTCTATTGCCTATCACTATGAGTTAGTTTGCATTTGCACACACACACACACACACACTCATTCACTATCCTTTTTTCTTTCTGGTGTCTTCACATAGCATTGTTTTTTTATAAATTCATCTATGCTGTTCCATGTATGGATAACCATTATCTTTTATTGCTGAATAATATGTAATTGTATGGGTATTGGGTATTCCATAATTTATTTATTCACTTTTTGATGGATCGATGGTTGTTTCTAGTTTTTGCTTATTATAAATAAAGCTGCTACAAATATTCTGGTACCAGTCTTTGCATGGATATATGCCTTCTTTTCTTGTGGGCATGTATTTAAGAGTGAAATGGTTAGGTTACAAGTAAGTGCCTGTTTTAACTTCTTAAAAAACTACCAGACTGTTTTCCAAAGTGATTTTCCAGTTTCTCTTCCCACAAGTTAGTGCATCATCTCA
The DNA here is from genome assembly GCA_003697995.1 of Taxidea taxus jeffersonii. Classification (NCBI taxonomy): domain Eukaryota; kingdom Metazoa; phylum Chordata; class Mammalia; order Carnivora; family Mustelidae; genus Taxidea; species Taxidea taxus. The sequence goes on along the minus strand of ML103590.1, from coordinate 61,390 downwards.
CCAACACTTGGTACAATTTTCTTTTTAATTCTAGCCATTTTAATAGGGGTGTGTGTGTGTGTGTGTGTGTGTGTGTGTGTAGTAATATTTCATTCAGGTTTTGATTCAAGTTTTCCTAATGACTAATGATGTTGAGTATATTTTTATGTTTTTGTTTGACAAATATACATCTTTGGTGAAATATTTGTTAAAATCTTTTGCCTGTTTAAAAACTTAGGTTGTTTTATTGTTAATTTTGAAAGATCTCTCTATATTATAAGTTCCTAATCAGATATTTGATTTGCAGATATCTCCTACTCTGTGCTTGTGTTTTCAGGCACTTAATGTGTCTTTTGAAGAGGAGAAATTTTAAATTTTGATGAAATCTAAATTATCATATTTTTTCTTTTATGGATCATGCTTTTGATGTCACGTCAAAGAAATCTCCTATGGATTGAGGCTCTTGGGAGCAAAGATGTTTAAGATCGGGGAGTACTGGCTTCAAAGAGGCAGTGGGAAGGAAGGAGTTGGGAATACCATCATGAGATATGAAGGCATGAATGGATCAGTAGGCATCATCTTCATGTATGCAAGGGACATCCAGGTTTCAGTTACTAGTTCTCACTTGTAGTTGCCCATTAGCAATTCAGAGAGTGCTTTAATCAAATTCCCATGCCTGGGCTCCACACCAGATAAATTATATCATGATCTCTTGGGCTAGAACACAGGCAACAAGATTTTAAACTTTCCCAAAGAGTTCACATGTGCAATGAAGATTGAGAATTATTGCATTAAGGCAAGGAGTTAAAGAGAATATTCTGAACAAAGTAGGGGATTAAGGGATTGGGCTGCTTGTGAAGCAGCAGGTCTGAGAGTTTCAAAGCAGAGTGGAGACATTGAGAGCAGGGTCAGGGTTAGGGTCAGGAAAGTCAGTTAAATGTTGAAGAAAATGGAGGTAAGAAAGGTTTTTTTCCCTTGTTATTTTCTTATTTAAATTCAATTTAATTAACAAATAGTGTATTATTAGTTTCAGAGGTAGAATTTAGTGATGCCCCAGTTGCATCCAACACCCGGTGCTCCTTACATCAAGTGCTCTCCTTAATGTCCATCACCCAGTTGCCCCATCCCCCCACCAACCTCCTTCTAGCAACCCTGTTTATTTCCTAGAATTAAGAGTCTCTTATGGTTTGTCTCCCTCTGTTTTTTTTTCTTATTTTATTTTTCCTTCCTTTCCCCTATGTTCATCTGTTTTGTTTCTTAAATTCCACATATGAGTGAAATTATAGGATATTTTTCTTTCTCTATTTCCCTTAGCATAGTTCCATCCTCTAGTTCCATCCACGTCCTTGCAAATGACAAGATTTCATTCTTTTTGATGGCTGAGTAATATTCCACTATACACACATACCACATATATATTAGAAAGTTTAATATCACAATAGTTTTGTGATCCTCTTCCATCCTCTTCCAGGCTACTGTCCTCCCTCACCTGGAACATTGTAGTTACCCTTGACTGATAGCTCTAATCCTGTTCTTAACTAGCTCTAGAACAATTTGCCAAAATCAGCCAAATGTTGAATGGTTTATTTGCCAACTCTGTTTTTTTTAACTCTGTTTCTTGCATAATATTTTCTAGCACTTAAAATTATGTTTACTTTATCTTAGCCTTAGCTCCCTGGTGCAGCTAGAGCCTGAAGAATAGAGAGAGGACACTGAGCATACATAGGAAGAATTTGTTATAAGAATTTTGTTTGATTATGAAACATTTTTGCCAGATAATATAGATTAATTTAGAGAAATAATTATGGGGGCTTTTAAATCAGATCTTGAATATAGCTAGGTCTCTTTTATAGCATCTGTGCTTTCCCAAAATTCCCTGTGAATTTTGTATTTATCCTTCCTTCTACAAAATGACTTTATCACTTAAGCATGTATGCCTAAGCTATCTGTTTTTTGTTTTTTTTGCCTGTCTCACATTTTTACAAGCAAGGGCTCATATTGTATGTAGTCTTCCAGGCCTTGTTTTGTTATCCAATATTATGCTTCTATGAGTCATCTATGTTAGTGTGCGTAGTTTCAGTTCCTTCATTTTTACCATTTTATGATATCAATTATGTGACTGTATCAGTTTTATATCTCTTTTTCTTTTGGACACTGGGTGACTTTCAGTGTTCTGATACTATAAAGAGGACTGCTATAAACATGTTACATATCTTACAGTTATCTGGTACTTATGAACAAGAGTTTCTCTAAGGTATACACCCAGAAGTAAAATCTCTGGGTTGTAGAGTATGCAGTGTTCAACTTTGGAAGATAAAGCTAAAAAGGGCACCAAAGAGGTTATCCCAGTCTACACTCCCAAAAGCAGTGTGTGGGAATAGCCTCGCCAGCACTTGATATGGTCAGATTTCCTAATTTTTGCCAATCTATTACATATTAAATTTTTTGTTATTTCTTTGATTGCTAATGAAGTTAAACATCTTTTCATATATTTAGCCATTCCCAATCTGTGAAGTGTATGATCATATCAGTTTTTCTTCTGACTTGCTAGTTGTGTCTTTTTATTATTAGTAGGAGTTTCTATTCTATTATTGGTAGGAGTTTCTTGATGGATTTGGACTCCCAGTTCCTTGTCAAGGAAAGAGTCTGTGTTATATATATTTTCTCTCAGCTCAGGCTGTTTCTTCTTTTCTGCTCTGTGATTTCTTTTGATGAGCACATATCCTTTATTTTAATGTAGTTCATTTTTATCATATATTTTTTCTTTTAAGATTAATGATTTTGTATTTTATGTAAAAAGCTTTTCTTAACAAAAGGTCAGAAAAATACTCTCCTGTGTTTTCAACTAACTGCTTTGCTTTTCACATTGAATTTTTTGACCTACCTAGAATTAGTTTCCATGTTTCATAAGTTCAGGCATAGCTTAGAGATACTGCAGGTTTGGTTCCAGATCACCACAATAAAGGGAATATCACAATAAAGTGAGTCAAATGTATTTATTGATTTCTTAGTGCTCACAAAAGTTATGTCTATACTATACTATAGTCAATTAAGTGTGCAATAACATTATGTCTAAAAACACAATGTACATACCTTAATTTATAAATACTGCTAAAAACACATACCAACCATCATCTGAGCTTTCAGCAAGTCATGATCTTTTTGCTGGTGGAATCTTTCCTTGTTGTTGATGGTTGCTGACTGATCAGGGTGATAGTTGCTGAAGACTGGAGTGCAGGGGTGGTTTCTTAAAATAAGACAACAATGAAGTGTGCCACATAGATTGGCTCTGCCTTTCATGAATGATTTCTCTTAGCATACCATGCTGTTTGATGGCACTTTACCCATGGTAGAACTTATTTCAAAATTGGAGTCAATCTTCTCAAACCCTGCCACTGCTTTACAACTAAGCTTGTGTGATATTCTAAATCCTTTATTGTTATTTCAACAATCTTCATAGTATATTCCGTCTCAGGAAACTACTTCCTTTGTTCATCCATAAGAAGAAACTCCTCATCTATGAAAGTTTTATCATGAGATTTCATAATTCAGTCCCATCTTCAGACTCCATTTCTAATTCTAGTTCTCTTGCTATTTCCTCCACTGAGGACTTGAACCCCTCAAAGTAAGGGTTTCAGTCAACTTCTTCCAAACTCCTATTCATGTCGATATTTTGATCTCTCCCCATGAATTACAAATGTTCTTAGTGGCATCTAGAATGGTGAATCCTTTTCAGAAAATTTTCAATTTACTTCACCCGGAACCATCAGAGGAATCACTATCTGTGGCAACAACAACCTTACAAAATTTATTTCTTAGGTAATAATACTTGAAAGTCTGAATTACTCCCCAGTCCCAGAGCTGCAGAATGGATGCTTTTTAGCAAACATGAAAACAACATTAATGTCATTGTACATCTCCATCAGAATTCTTTGGAACCAGGAGCATTATCAATGAGTAGTGATATTTTGAAAGTTATTATTTTTTCTAAGCTGTATGTTTCACCAGTAGGCTTAAACTATTCAATAAACCATGCTATAAACAGATGTTCTGTTACCCAGGCTTTGTTGTTCTATTTATAGAGCACAGAGTAGATTTAGCATAATCCTTTTTTTAAAAGATTTTATTTATTTATTTGACAGGCAGAGATCACAAGTAGGCAGAGAGGCAGGCAGAGAAAGAGAGGGGGAAGGAGGCTCCCCGCTGAGCAGAGAGCCCGATGTGGGGCTTGATACCAGGACTCTGGGATCTTGACCTGAGCCGAAGGCAGAGGTTTAACCCACTGAGCCACCCAGGTGCCCCATATCTAGCGTAATTCTTAAGGGCCCTAGGATTTTCGGTAAATGAGCATTGGCTCCAACTATAAGTCAGCAGCTGTATTAGCCCCTAACAGGAGACTGAGTCTGTTCTTTGAAGCTTTGAAGCAAGGCATTGACTTCTCCTCTCCAGCTATGAAAGTCCTAGATGGCATTTTCTTCCAACAGAAGGCTGTTTTGTCTATATTGGAAAACTTTTGCTTAGTGGGGCTGCCTTCCTTATCTTAGCTACATCTTCTGGATAACTTGCTGTGGGTTCTCCATCAGCACTCATTGCTTTCACCTTGAACTCTTATGTTATATAGAGATGGCTTCTTTTCTTAAATCTCATAAGCCAACCTCTTTTGGCTTCAAAGTTTTCTTCTGCAGCTCCTTCACCTCCTTGACTTCACAGAATTCAAGTGATTTAAGGCCTTGCTCTTAAGTTTTGACTTAAGGGAATGTTGTGGCTTAACTTCTGGATAGAATTTGATATATCCAAACCACTCAAACTTTCCCTGTATCAGCAATAAGGCTGTTTAACTTTCTTATCATTTGCATGTCCACTGATGTAGCACTTTCAATTTCCTTCTTTTTTTTTTTTGCATTCACAACTTGGCTAACGGCTTGGTGCAAGAGAACTAGCCTTTGGCCTATCTTGGCTTTCAACATGCCTTCCTCACTAAGATTAATCATTTCTAATATTTGATTAAAATTTGACACATGTGACTCTTCCTTTCATTTAAACACTTAGAGGCCAATGATACTAACTGGCTTAATTTCAATACTGTGTCCCAGGGAATAGGGAGGGTGATGGAGATGGAGAGAAGTGAGGGAACATGGTTCTGTCCTTAACTTCTTAAGTGGACAGTTTGGTCACTGATTTAGACTTTATTTCTTTCTAAAGTAAGCATTGAGACTTAAATTTCTCTCAAAATATTTGCTCTGTCCTATGTTTTGATATTTTTATTCTCATTCATTTCTTTTTTTTTTCTTTTTATTTATCAGAGAGAGAGAGAGCAAGCACAGGCAGACAGAATGGTAGGCAGAGGCAGAGGGAGAAGCAGGCTCCCTGCCGAGCAAGGAGCCCGATGTGGGACTCGATCCCAGGACACTGGGATCATGACCTGAGCCGAAGGCAGCCGCTTAACCAACTGAGCCACCCAGGCGTCCCAATTCTCATTCATTTCTAAGTATTTAATATTTTTCATTATGATTTTTTTAGGCTGAATTATTTTCAAATGCACTTTAAACAATTTATAGATATATAGGGTTTTAAAAATGTGTCCTTTTTTAACAAGTTCTAATTTATTGGCATTGGAATTGTGGTCAGAGAATGCATTCACTTTGATATTGATCCTTTGAAATGTACTGAGTCTTGTTTTACAACCTAGTTGTGTGTCCCATATGCCATTCTATTCCTATACAGAGGAATTTTTAAGATGGGTAAACAGGCCCTATCTCCCTCTATAGAAACAGAAGGAGCCCTTATTTATTCTTTGTAGAATAAGGTTATACATGTTAAGCTTAGCTAATAATATCCCTTTGTCTTTGGTTTTGAATTATGTGGGAATGGGGTCAGTTCGAAGTTTTTCCCAGCCAATATGGAGGAGTTGGGAGCCCAGTGGTATGATAACAAGAATCCAATAGCAACAATATCAGTTCCTGTCCTCTGTTCTTATAACTGTGTCCCTTGGTTTTCTGTCACAGATTCATTCTCCACTCTTCTGTTGGATTCTCTGAGTTATTGATATCTTGTCAATTCATTCCCTTCCTGTTTAATTAAACCAAAGTCAGTCTCTATTGCTTAAAACTGAGGACCCTGGAAATTATAAAAAGGTAATACATCTGAGGCAATTATAGTATATGAATTTTTGTTTTATTTCACTTCATCAGAATTATTTATTTTCCTCATATGACAGATAAAGAGACTTGGGCTTTACGAGTTTAAATAGCTTGTTCAGTGCCACATAGGTTGTCAAAGGTAGAGCCAGGGTGCAAGCCAGCTCTGCCTGATTCTTGAACCACTACTCATAACCATTTCATACATTCATTCAGTAGGTAACTTGTAAGTATTTTTCCTTGAATCTAATGTTCTCTAAGCTTCAAATAGATTGCCAAGTGTAATCAAGGAGTAGCTTAGGTACGGAGAGGTCAAAGAGAAGATGTTGCAAATATTCATGTCTTCTTACATTTTAAGAGGAAAGAGTACTTCTTTCAGGCTTTTTATTTAATACATGCTGTGAGATGAATTTTTAGAAACTGACCTTCTCCTTCCCACTTACTCCCCTTTTTCTCCCCTAACTCTGCAAATTTGCCACACGTGCCTTGGCAGCACAAACAAGCATCACACAGAGGGACTGGTGACTTAACATACTTCATCATCTCCCTGGCCTAACAGAGGGGTCCTTTTAGGTCATGGGCCCCTTTTCTTCCTGTAGGTTTATTGACAGTTTGTGTGTTCATGCTCATTAAGTAACTTCTAGCAACCTTGGCTAAATAAATTGGTAAAAGGCTGAACTCATAGTCAACATTGCTTCATAACACACACATGCAGAGCTCATAATATATGTGACAGTTGACTCACTTAAATCACCCAATTAATTTTTTTGTAGTCTTGTATAAATATAATAAAGTAGCTATAGAAATGAAAGATGTTTTCAAGTTAAATTTGACTCCACTGAACTCACAGAATCAGAGTTAACTTATATTTTATTTTAGGTGATTTTACAGAAAGTTGTTTTAAAGGCAAAATATTCTTGAAAGGTTGAAGTTATTTCTGCCCCCAATTTTTTTTTTAAATTGCTGTCATGAAAAACCCACTGATTTTATAATCTATTAATTTGCAGTGGAAAACTACGCTTTTGTTGATGTAGAAAGTTTACTCTACCAATAATGCACATATATGTATATAACTCTTAACCTCATCTTAAATATGTTTGGTGTCAAATCACCCATTACCAGCATATAAAGTTATTTCTTGGCTTTTCCCACTAACAGAATACTTTAGTGCCTTAAGTAGTACATTCACAGTCAAGTGGAATAGAGCTCTGAGGACCCTTTGACAAGAAGTAATGTAGGTAAGTGCTAATAGTATTTGTCTCTCTTCTTGCCAGTGGAGATGAGACACAACAATCCAAATTTTATTAGAAGAGAGAAATAAATAGGGTCCCACAAATGGTGGCCAGGTGCAAAAATCAAATTAAACTCTTCTCAATCAACAGGGGTTGTTTTTTGTTTTTGTTTTTGTTTTTTTTAAAGGAGTAGAAGGAGAATATAGGGCTAAGGGCAAGCTGTTAATTTCAGCTGTCACATACTAGTTGAATTATTCTGGTAAAAATAATGGCGTTTTTCATGTGACTTAAAAAGCCATGAAAATTAGGCACACAGAATATAAGGAAGAGAAGTATCACAGAAGTGACCTAGGGAAATCCATTTTGGGATGAAAACCAAGAATACCTCATTCTCAGTATTTCTGTTGTTATTTTCTGAGACTAAAGAGACAATTTGTGGGACTTGTGTCTAGTATGGCTTATTTATATTAAATATATAGGAAGTTAAGTAGAAAAGGCTAGGGAGTGGACATGCATAAAAGGTATTTTGATCATCCTTTAATTTTTTTTAAAAGATTTTATTTATTTATTTGTCAGAGAGAGAGAGAGAGAGCGAAGGAGCACAGGCAGACAGAGTGACAGGCAGAGGCAGAGGGAGAAGCAGGCTCCCTGCCGAGCAAGGAGCTGGATGTGGGACTCGATCCCAGGACGCTGGGATCATGACCTGAGCCGAAGGCAGCTGCTTAGCCAACTGAGCCACCCAGGCGTACCGTCCTTTAATTTTTTTTTCATTAAATATGGCCCCTGAAGGGAATCTGATGGTTTATGCCTTGTTTCATGCTGGCTCGGGCTCTGCTTATTGCAGACAAATGAAATAATAGATTGACCATTCTTTGGCTAATGTCAGCAGCCAAATTAATCAAACAGAAGGAGGAGTAGCAAAGATTGCCAATGTATTTATATGGAAATAACTGAAGGAGAAAAGAAAGGGGCAGTTGTCCACCTAACTTGTTTCATGTTTTAAGCTGAGTACATTGGTATGTTATATAACATATTTATAGCTAAAATCCCCAAATTAGCCAATGGTGGACCTCCATCTCCAATGTTTTTTCTGTGTTCCATTTTCTTTCCATCATATACCACTGTAATCCATGTGACTGAATTGGGTGACTTGATTAGCAAAATGTGCCTCTTTTCTGATTATTTTTTTAACTTTCTCAAAAACCCACTGTTTATTTAAAATTACTGTTTCCTAATTAATGTTAAATAAAAGTAGTGTCCTCTGAGCAATTAGGAATTTAGAAATGACTTTATCTGTACATTTTCCTCCCTCCATCGGCTGCTATTTATTATTATTGAAGTTTTAATGTTTCAGCAGTACAACTGGTTATTTCAAAAACATTTCTAAGATTTAATCATAACTCATAGTTGAAAGATATATTGAGGCATGATAATATCTATTTTCCTCAACCACTAATGCTTTACATAAACACTTCAGACTATTTAAAATCCTGATATTCCTTTGTATTCTTTTTCTGAGTCATAAACAGCATGGACTAGTTTATCAGAATATTTACTGAATTAATATTCTATTTCTCTAGATTTTCTTCCCTGGGATGATACTGAGATCATTACCCTCAACCCCTTTCTTCCATATTCTAAGAGGACACTAGCTATGACTCACATAATGAAAGTCTCTTGGGACTCCTTGTGTTTCCTCTATAGGTTAGATGAAGATGGAAGGTTCTTTGGAGAAATTACTTGAAAGAAAGAGCACTTTTCCTCTAGTACTATTTAACTTGGGATTTTTATTAGTAAGTCCATGCTTTTGGATCAGACAATGAGCTGATCCCCTCTGTCACTGTCTCTGTCTCTCTCTCTCTATGTGTGTACGTGTATGTATGTATGTGTATACACACATGTAGAGTAAAATCTATAACATAGATATTAAATCCATAGCATGAATAAAATATGTTTATATTATAAGTATGTTATATTTATGATATATTATACATTTATATGATATTTATTTTATATTTATATTATATTATAATCATATAATTATTATAATTTACTATATAATATAAATATAAATATATAAATATGCTCTAATATAGATGTGAGTATGTGTGTATTCTTCAAATAATATTCATAAACAAATTTTGTTTAGATGCATCTGTTTTTTCACGTTTGAAAAAGCATAAACTATGGTATTCCTTTAGTGTTTCGGAATAAATCTTTTTATATGCTAGGCAAATTTCTAGGCACTAGGATACAGCAGCAGCAGCAACAGCAACAATAACAATAAAACCCCAAAACTAAAAACCAAACAAGCAATCCCCCCCAAAAAAAGCCAAACTTGTCCTCCTGGAATCTATGTATATTCTATGAGAAGAGGGCAGACAATAAACAAATAATCAAACATATGAATACCATGTCAGTTGCTGATAAGTGCTGTGAAAGGGGGACTAAAATATAAAGCCTAAATTCTCTTGAGGATAGGCCATTAGAAGAGAAATCCCTGCAGACAGACCTAGGCAAGAACAAAAAAATGTTGCTGATTTATTCTGGACAAAATTATACATAATTTCATGAGGGAAAAATCAAGAACCTAAGTCTGCACCAAAAGCAAGTGTGTTGTCAAAATTTATAGCCAATGCATAAAGTAGGAATAACAAGCTTTGAAATTAATTTTAAAAACTTGTCTGAGACCAGAAGAATACACTGGACTGTTAGGCTTAAGGAAACAAATAAAAAAGTTCAATCACTCTCTAAGAATAATTCTACACCCCTGGATACATGGGACAAAGGAAAAAAATAAATTACTCACTAAAGATGAGAGAGAGAATGAAAAAGAATATGACTATAAGATATTGAGAAATGATGTTAATAGAACAATTTGAAAGATATTAGTGAGTAGGTTTACAGTTCTTTAAATATAATATTAAAGTAATTGAAGAAGAAATAATAATCTGATATAATGACAAATCATAAATGTTAATGAAGCAAGAATAGTTGAAAAATAAAATGAAACTACTTGAAATAAAAATGTAGTCATTGAAAAGACAAAACCCTCCATGAATGCATAAACTGAATGTAACTGAAGAGAGAATTAATAACCAGAGTTCTGAGGAAATTATTTGGAATGAAACATAGATATACATAAATTTAAATGATGAAGAAGTCAAGAGACATGGAAAACAGCATGATAAGGTTCAAAATACTTTTACTAAGACTTTCATGGAACAGTGATAAAAAGAATTTGATGAGCAACAGTCTTCAAGAAATAGAGACCGAATTATTTAGAACTGAAGAAAGACTTGAATTCTCAGATTACAGAAGCATGCTATTTCCGAAACAGGATAAACAGAACATATTCACATAGAGACACAGCATAGTTGAATTTGGTGCAGATATCAACTTCAAAGAGAAAATCTTAAAAAGCGGCAAAAAAGCAAAATAATGCTACCAATTAGCATGATAACAATGTACTTCTCATAAGTAATTAGAGGAGCAAAAAAGTGGAAAGATATTTTCAAAATTCTGAGGAAAACAAAATATTAACCTAGAGCTCTATATCCAGTTACACAATTATTCATGAATGAAACAGAATAAAAGAGAAAAATTCTCAGATAAAGAATGAGTAAGCTCGCAACTCACAGAGTTCTGTTAGAGATCTTCTCCGTTAGGACCATCAATGAGATTAAGCCCAAAGAAAAAGAATGCAATACAGGAAGCAGTGGTGAGCTCAAAAGTTTGTAAACAAGTGGATCGATATAAATATACTTCATTGTAAAATACTTAGAGTAATAGTGATTATTTTAAGAGGGTTTTAAAAAGAAGTTAGAAGAGGATTTGACAAAATTCAACATCCTTTTATGATAAGAAACATTCAACAAAGAGGAACAGAAATGAACTTCCTCAACCCAATAAAGGGTGTCAATGAAAACCTCAGCTAACATTATGCTTGGTGGTGAAACTCTGAAAACTTTCCCCTAGAGATCAGTAGTAAGACAAGGATGTCCACTTTACCAGTTCTATTTAACACCATGCTGGAGGTTCTAGCCATGGCAAATAGGAAAGAAAAAGAAATATAAGGCATCCAGACGGGAAAGGAAGAAGTAAAACTGTCTCTATTTACAGATGACATTATTGTGTGTGTGTGTGTGTGTGTGTATATATATATATATATATATATATATATATATATACTTGCAAATCCAGAAAATACAATTAGAGTTAGTAAAGTTCAACAAAACTGCAAGGTTTAAGATCAATATACAAAAATCGCTTTGTATTTTTATGCAGTAGGAATGAGCAATCTAAATATGAAATTTAAAAACATTTTATTTGCAGAATAACCAAAAAGCATAAAGTAAACAAAGAAGTGTAAAACTTATATTCAGAAAACTACAAAATATTGTTAAAAGAAGTTAAGAAATACCTAAATAAATGGTAGGACATCCCATGTTCATGGATTAGAGGACAATATTGTTATGATAATAATGCTTTCAAAGTGATCTACCTATAGACTGGATGTAATCTCAGTCAAACTCCCATCTGGGTTCTTTGAAAAAATTGACAAGTTGTCCTAAAATTCATATGGAAATTCAAGGGACCCAGAATAGTGAAAACAATCTGGAAAAAGAACAACATAATAGGAGGACTCACACTTCCCAGTTTCCAAATTTATTACAAAGCAATGTTAATCAAGAGAGTGTGGCACTGGGACACCTGGGTGGCTCAGTCAGTTAAGCCTCTGCCTTCAGCTCAAGTAATGATCACAGGATCCTGGGATTGAGCCCCACATTGGGCTCCCTGCTCAGTGGGGAGTCTGCTTCTCCTCTCCCTCTGCCCCTCCCTCCACTCACGGTCTCTCTTTCTCTTTCAAATAAAAAACATCTTAAAAAAAAGTGAGTGTGGTATTAACATAGGATAGACATATAGATCAAAGGAATAAAGGACAGAAAAAAGTAAAACCATGTATTTATAGTCAACGAATTTCCGACTAGGATATCAAGACCATTCAATGAGTATAAAAGTCTTTTCAACATATGGTGAGAACCAGATAGCCACAGGCAAAAGAATGCATTTGGACCCTTACCTCACATCGTACATACAAATAAATTGAAAATGGGCCAAAGATCTAAATGTAGAAGCTAAAACTATAAAATTCATAGAAAAAAATATAAGGGAAAATCTTATGCTTATGTTTGACAATGGATGCTTAGATATGACACAAAAGCACAAGAAACAAAATAAAAAATAGATGAATTGGATTCTGTCAAAATTAAAAATCTTTTGTGTTTCAAGGACACTACCAGGAAAGTGAGAAAACAACCCACAGTATGGGAGAAAACATTTTTAAATCATAGATTTAATGAAGACCTTTTATCTAGAATTTATAAAGATATTTTTCAACTAAAGTATAGAAAGAGAAGTAATTAAAAATAGGCAAACGATCTGAATAGATATTTCTCCAAATAAGATATACAAATGACTAATGAGTACCTGAAAAAATGCTCAAAATGAATCTGGGAAATGCAAATCAAAACCAAAATGAGATACTGCTTCACACTTGTTAGGGAGACTATAATCAAAATGACAGATAATTTCAAGTGTTAGAGAGGATATGATGGGAATGCAAATTGCTAGTTCATAAAAGCAAATGTAAATTGAAGATGTAAAATAGTTTGGCTGCACTTGAGGATATTCTGTAAGTTCCTCAAAAGGCTAAATATAGAATTATATGAGATCCAGCAATTCCATTCCTAGCTATGTGTATACCTAAGAGAAGTGAAAATATATATCCTCACATAAACGTGTACGTGTTTAAAGCAGCATTCTTCATAATAACTAAAAGTGGGAATGACTTATATGTCCATCAGCTGATGGGTAGTATAGTGTATAACATGTGATATATCCATACAATGGAATATTCAAGCAAATTAGAGAAACGAAGTTCTTATACATGCTGCCACCTGGTGAACTTGAAAACTTCTTGCTAAAGTGAAAGTCAGACACAAAGGAACACATGTATGATTTGTTTATATAAATGTGCAAAGTAGGCAAATCTATAGAGACAAAAATTAGATTAGTGATATCCTAGGGCCAAGGGTTAGACTTATTTTAAGAGATGTGGAATAACTCTTTAGAGGTGATGAAAATGTCCTAGAATTTTTCGTGGTAATGGTTGCAGAGCTCTGTGAATATATTAAAAGGCCATGAATTATATACTTTTTATTTATTTATTTATTTAAGGTTTTTTGGTTTTTTTTTTTTTTTTAGTTAGCAGTCCTTTTTATTTTTTATTTATTTTTAAAATTATTTTTATTAACATATAATGTATTATTTGCCCCAGGGGTACACATCTGTGACTCATCAGGGTTACACATTTCGCAGCACTCACCATAGCATAATAACATCCCCAGTGTCCATAACCCAACCACCCTCTCCCTACCCCCCACTCCCCAGCAACCCTCAGTTTGTTTTGTGAGATTAAGAATCTCTTCTCAAAAAAAAAAAGAATCTCTTCTCATTTGTCTCCCTCCCGATCCCATCTTGTTTCATTTTTTCCTTCCCTACACCCCACAACTTCCCCCCCGCCCCGCCTCTCAAATTCCTCATATCAGAGAGCTGGTGCAGCCACTCCGGAAAATAGCATGGAGAGTCCTCAAAAAGCTGAAAATAGAGCTACCCTACAACCCAGCGATCGCATTACTGGGTATTTACCCCAAAGATACAAATGTAGTGATCTAAAGGAACATGAGCACCCGAATGTTTGTAGCAGCAATGTCCACAATAGCCAAACTATGGAAAGAACCTCAATGTCCATCAACAGATGAATGGATAAAGAAGATGTGGTAAATGTATACAATGGAATATTATGTGGTCATCAAAATAAATGAAATCTTGCCATTTGCAACAACATGGATGGAACTAGAGGGTATTATGTTGAGCAAAATAAGTCAGTCAGAGAAAGACAAATTATATTTATTTAAGTTTTTATTCAAATTCCAGTTAGCTAATATATAGTGTAATATTAGTTTCAGGTATACACAATATGGTTATTGAACACTTCCATACAATACCCAGTGCTCATCACAAGTGCACTCCTTAATCCCTATCGCCTATTTCACCCATTACCCCACTGACCTCCCCTCTGGTGACCATCAGTGTATTCTCTGTATTTAAGAGTCTGTTTCTTTTCTTTTTTTTTTTTTTAAAGATTTTATTTATTTGACAGATGGAGTTCACAAGTAGGCAGAGAGACAGGCAGAGAGAGAGGAGGAAGCAGGCTCTCCGCTGAGCAGAGAGCCCGATGCGGGGCTCAGTCCCAGAACCCTTGGATTATGACCTGAGCCGAAGGCAGAGGCTTTAACCCACTGCCTCTCTCTCTCTCTCTTTTTTCCTCTTTTGCTAATTTTTTTTTGTTTCTTAAATTCCACATGAGTGAAATCATATTGTATTTGTGTTTTTCTGACTGACTTACTTCATTTAGCATAATACTCTCTAGTTCCATCCATGTCATTGCAAATGCCAAGATTTCATTCTTTTTTATGGCTGAGGAATATTCCAGTGTGTTTGTGTGTGTGTGTGTGTGTGTGTGTAAATATTTACCACACCTTTCTTATCCATTCATTAGTCAACAGATACTTGTGATATTTTCCAGAAATGGGAGAAGATATTTGCAAATGTTCATCTGATAAAGGGTTAGTATCCAAAATATATAAAGAACTTATAATATCCAACACCCCAAAATGAGTAATCTAAAGAATGAGCAGAAGACATGAATAGACATTTTTGCAAAGAAGACATACAGATGGCCAACAGACATGAAAAGATGCTCAATATCAATCAGCATCAGGGAAATACAAATCAAAACCACGTGAAATATCACCTCACACCTGTCAGAATGGCTAAAATTGACAACACAAGAAACAAGTGTGGTAAGGATATGGAGAAAGTAGAACCCTCTTACACTGCTGGTGGGAATGCAAACTGGTACAGCCACTCTGAAAAACACAATGGAGTTTCCTCAAAAAGTTAAAAATAGAACTACCTTATGATCCAGTAATTTGATACAATCAAAGGAATACTTGCACCCCAGTAATTTATAGCAGCATTATCTAAAATAGCCAAATTATGGATTTCTATACTTCAAATGGGTGCATTGTATGATATGTGAATTATATTTCAGTAAATCTGTAGAAAAAGTAATTAAATACTAGGCTTGAACATGGAAGGTTTTGGGGAAAGGATTTTTTTAAAGAATTTGTTTTTTATATTGCTCAAGAAAATTAATATTGATTAATTAGGCTGTTAATTTGAGCCTGTATGCTAAAATTTTGAGATCAACAACTAAAAAATAGAAACAAGGTAGTTAACATAAACTAGTAGCAGGAGGAAAGGAAATGACTAGATCTGAATTAGTAGAAGGTAGAAAAAAGAAAATAAAAAGCAATGAAAAATCATAAATTCCCAAATATAAGCATTTACAAAACATATAAATCACCTAAACTTGCCTTTTAAAAAATTTGACAATGAATAAGAAAAAATGTTTTCTAGAAAAGACATTTCTAAAGCATAATGGTGCAGAGAAGCCAGAGATGGAAGGATACAAAAAGAATCTCGTGGGTAAATGTTCATTAAAACAAAGCTGGTATAGCAAGAATAATATCAGACAAGGTAGACTTCAAGGCTTAAAGAACTCTCACTTTCATTACTAGTGGTACAAGTGATGTTTTTCTAGGAAAATAGAATAATTTTCAATACCTAGAAAATAGTTGGAAAAGGTGTCCATAAGTAATACGTAAAACCATTAAAAGGAATATAGTGAGAGATTTTAACTCAGCTTTCTCAGAAACTGAAAAACCAAATAAAAATTGGCAAAGTTAGAACATATTTGAGCAACAACTTCAATCTAATGTGCATAAAGAGAACTGTGTGTAATATGGCAATGCACAGTCTTTTATAGCATTCCTGGAACATTAAAATAAAGATTAAAAACTAAACACATATTGGAACACAAGGGAAGTCTCCACAAATACCAGTCAGTATCTAAGTAGGTGATGTTCATTGATCACAGTGAAATAAACATAGAAATGAGTAAGACACATAGCCTACTCCCTCACCTATGTTTAAAGAAGACACAAGTCTAAATAACTTATGGGTGAAAATAAATTATAAGGGTGATTTTACAGCATTTAATACTGAATGCCAGTGAAAACACTCTGTGCTCAAACTTGTGAGATACCACTAAAGCAATGTATTGGTGGCCGGTTATAACCTTAGGTATTTATGTTAGAAAAGAAGATATACTGAAAAGAAGTTATGATTCACTTCAAGTATAAACAACAAGAATTAAAATGGTATAAATTATAATGTAGAAGAAAGATGAAATAACTTCATTTTATTAGATTATTGACATCTGTAGTCCCTGAGATAATTTAGGAAATAACATAGGACGTATAACATAGGACCTTGGGCTTTCTCCATTTCTTCTCAGTCTTCCTTATCACCCACAGGGAAAAAAAGTCATACTTTATTGCTGATATTACATGTGGAAAAAATAAAAGAAGCATAAAAAGACCAAATTAGTGCCCCAAATCAAGAAGTTAATACCAGAAATTGATGCTATTACTCCTACCAATACCATTGCAATTACTTCATCTTTTAAAAATGGGTCTAGAAAAAAAAAAATACTGGGACTAGGCACCTGGGTGGCTCAGTCTGTTATACGTCCAACTCTGGATTTCAGCTCAGGTCATGATCTCAGGGTCCTAGGATCAAGCCCCGAATCAGGGCTTGTCCATCCTGGACATGGAGCCTGCTTGAGGTTCTCTCTCTCCTTCTGCTCCTTCCCCCACAAAACAAACAAACAAATAAATAAAATATTATTGGGCTTAATATTGATAAATTGATTTTTAAAAATCATTTTCTTTAATACATCTTAATGAACAATATTTGAAATAGTATAAATAATAATTTTGAGAAAAACAAACATCATGCTATGTGAGGCAGAACTCAGCACAGCATATAATAAGCTTTGTTTAGTATTATGGAATCTATGACAATTTTTACATAGGATATATAAAATAGTATAATAATAATTTTTTTGAGCTTGGTAATTGAAAGCAATAATAAAGGCCTGGTTCAAATTATTCTTTCTCTTTGACTGACTGGATTTAACTTATTAACCATTTACATTTTAGTTTATCATACACATCATGTTTGCCAGTAATAAAATTGTTTTAAAATACTGCAGTTTGGACTTTCTTTTCCTTTTTTTGTTACTTTTTCACAAATACACTTTGTGACATATGACTGAGAATTTACTATGCTCTAAATAACGCTTAGCTCTTCAAATAAAACATTGAATCCTTTATTCTGAAAGACAGCTGATACTTTTTAAAAAATTATTTGCCTATTTCCTATATGTTATACTATGCTAAAGATCATGAGATTTTGTCCTAGCTCAATCACTAACTAGCTCTGTAACTCCAAGAAAGGAAAATCTGTGAACCATTGTTTTTGAGCTATAAAACAGGACACATACCTCACAGGATTATACTAGGAATTAAATTAGATAATATGTGTGAAAGTCACTTCTGAACTCCCAAGCAGTTTGTAATGCTGTCATTATCTAGATATTTGATAGGCTTAATTGGTTTTCATCTGCATATTTACTGAGTAAAGGCACAGCATTTTATTGTCACTGGTTCTAAAAACCAAGAGGATATGGAAATCCCAGAACAGAAAATTAAAGCAGCAATTTAGATATTTTTGCTCCCCTAACTTCATTCTGTGATTCCCAAGATGATTTGAAGGAAAATGCCAGAAACAGATCCATAAACTGCCCAGGAGACACACTATAAACACAAAACAAAACCAGACTTAAGTCAGAGCAGGTGATCAAAACACTGGACTAGTTCAGGATGGAAAACTTTGCGATCCCAGATGGTCTCCATCTAAGGGGCATTGTGTACAGAGTGATAAGTGACTTGGGGAAACCTGTGGCCTACATGTGCGAGTCATCTCTGAAAACCAAGGGCGTGCAGGTGGCTGGTTCTGGATTGAACACTGTACCTGTCTTTGTAACCATGCCTGACGCTCTCTGCACTGCCTTTCATCACGGCTTCTTGACAAGCTTTGCAGACACTACTGCAGCTTTTAGGGGAGATGTTAAACCCATTTTGAAGAGAGAAGTCTTAGAGTATCCTGATAAAATAAATGTTTGAGGGTCGCACAGTGGGTTGGAATAGAACAAAGACATTCTGATAGTCCTCTCTGAGTCAATATGGTGTACAGCTTGTTTTTTATTTTTATTAAAACCAATCTCTGTTTAAATTTGTCTTAGAAATTAAACAAACACTTATAAAGCACTTACTATGTGTGAGACAATAGGCAAGGCCTAAGGAATACACAGAAATGAGTACAGACTAGTTCCCGCATCAAAGGAATTTATATGTAAGGGATACAAAGGCATCCATTCATAACTTGCAAAAAATGTAAGCATTGTAATAGTGGCACAAATAAATGTTAAGTGAGCATAAGAGACAAAGTAATTTTGGCAGAATATTTGTGGAAAGCTACATGGAATAAATGGCAATAGAGCAGTTAATTGGAATTCTATAGAAGCCTAAGGAAAAAGAAAACAGTGCAGATAGAAGGAGTCGTGTAAGTAAATGTGCATTTATGTGAAAATTTATGACAAATTTGTAAATTAGCCAATTGTTTGGGATTAGTAAGTAGTCTGAAGTGACTAGATTGTAGAGCGTAAAGACTAAGAAACAAGAATGATTATGGAAATTAAGTAAGGTAGGAAGGGTAAGCGGGAGTCAGATTGTGAAGATCTTGAAACTGAAAAGGAGTTTGTTTTCCATCCCATGGGAAATGGGGCAGGGATGGGAAACAAGTAATGAATGTGAGTGTGATCATTCTGGTGGAAATGTGGTCAGTGGATTAAAGAGGGAAGGACAAAAACAGAGAGGGCAGTTGAATGGCTGTTATAATGAATCAATGAGAAATGGTCCTTGAACGATGGAGTCAGTCATTTTAGGCATAGAATATATCTTCTCTCTGATTAAATCCTGAGGTTTGGAGAGGACAAAAGTTGAACATAACTTCAACGCTTTTAGCTGGTAATGGAGTGGATGATGATTCTATTAACTAAGAAAAGACATGAGCATGAACAAACTGATCTAAGATGTGGAAGAGAATATTAATTTAGCTTTGGTATTTTAAGTTGCATTGTGCACCATTAAAAAGAAGACTAGTATAAAGTCACAAATTAATCTCAATTTAGATAGAAAAATCCTGTTTTCCCGTAAGATTGGTAGGTCCTTGGGTAAGAGTGAAATTGGAGTATTACATTCCATATGTTAAATATTTAAAAGTTATACATCAAGGAGGGCCTGGTTGGCTCAGTCACTTAAGCAAGCAGCCAACTCTTGGTTTCAGCTCAGGTCACAATGATCTCAGGGTTGCATGGAACCTGCTCATGATTCTCTCTTTCCCTCTCCCCCTGCTACTCCCCCTACTCTCTCTCTCTCTCAAATAAATAAACAAAATCTTAAATAAATAAATAAATGTCACAAATCAAGCCACAAACTGTTAAGTATCGGTTAACCCCTATTGTGACCAAATTGCCTTCATATCAACATTTATGGCTAGGTTTGAATTAGAATTATGTGCTAAAATGTGGAGACAGTAGCTTTGGAAGAGCTTTCCATTGCTGACAGTTCTTATTCTGGCCCTATCCACAGAGCATGGGCCTCAGATGCCCTTTTGGGAGGCTCCAGCCTGCAGCTTAAGCTCCGTCCACACCTTCACTGCCTATATCCCTCTTCTCACAAACAACCACTCGGCCATTCTAGTATTTGGGATGCATTGCACACATGAGAGGTGCAGTCCTAAATTCTAGAAGAAGGCACTCAGCAGCTGGAAGCAGACTCTGCGAGTTTCAGACAAGAAATTATGAAGTGCCAGGTACCTGGAGTGTAGTTTAGGTGGGAGGGTGTTGGCCTATGGTGAGCATATCCTAGTGTGCCTGTAGACTACTGACTCTGTGGAGGGCAGAGCAGGTGTCTAAAGCCTGGGGTCAGAAGAGGGCTCCCCTTGCCCTGGTCTAAAGACGGTGATGAGAAAGAAGATGCTCCTAGAAAAGTAGATTTGGAGACTCACATGCTCAAGGAAGCAAATGAAATAGACTCGGTAGAGGAAGAAAAGAGATGGCGCCATAGAACCTCCCTGAAGATGTAAATAATGTAGAATCTGAAGATGAAACGGAGAGGAGTGGAGTTAAGGGTAACATAAACAGTGTTCCCTTTCAAGAATTTTACCACAAGAAACAACAGCTGGAGGGAAAGCTTACAAAGGATGAAGAACTGAGAAGAGTTTTTAATTATTAAAAAAATTGAATTTTTTAAATAGGAGTGGAGGTCAGTTTTTCTTGTTAAAGTGTCTTGTTAGAGTTGTAAAAGATCACCAAAATAAGACCCGAGGTCAAAAATACAGTGCCATTCAGAACAAGTCTAATTGACTAAACCTAGATCTGTAAACACAATGACAGTAAAAATATAAATGAGGCCAGAAATATCCATTAACTTTTTTTTTATGAAAAAAAGGCTGTACTGACTACCATTAATTCCAACTTTAATGAGTAAAGTTTGGAAATAGAAGAGAGAGTTTCTGTAAAGAATGGAGATTAGGGTATTTCTGCCAATACCCTAATGTTGATTTCTTAATGTTATTTTGTCCAACTTTATATATGAAGTGGGAATGCCCATGCTTCTGGGAAGGAAAGACAGAGCAAGCACACTTTCTGAAACCGCAGCTCTGCTGAGAGAACAGACGAGTATAAATGCCCCAGCGTGGGGCAGCTGGAGCCTCGCTCAGTGCATTGGACAGACATATGCAACTAACAGAACACACCATAGGATCCCCACAGGGAATTTTAAGTGTTTTAGTGATCAAAACAATAGATCAGGGTATATAGGCTGGGAGTCCAAAGGCCCGAGGATTTAGTCTTATTCTGCCCCTTGGCTGTTTGTAAACCAGGATAAGACATTGAGCTTTACAGCCTGAGTTTCCTCATTACCATGTTGGGCTGTGGGTTTTCCCTGCCCCTAAAGCAATCTGTTGGTCATACAATTTCTTTCTTGGAAAGGTAAAACAATTAAAATGCTGAAAACAGGACTGGGTGGGAGGGTGAGAGCCCCAAAACTCAGCTGCCCATTTACACCTCTCTTCCCATTTCTCATGCTTTTTTAGAAGGCTCCTAGATGTCTCTATGTTGCACAGTTGGAAAATATTTGAACTAGATAATCTCCGAGATCCATTCCAAATATAAAATCCTATGACTCTACTAAGTCAGGTACAAGTTTGCACATGAGGTGGGGCTTGAGTGGCCCTTTGAAGCTGGGCCGTATATTTGGATTAGTGGGTAGGAAGAGTGAAGATCTTTAAAACAGGAAGAGGAGCATAATAAAAGAAATAGTGAAAGGAATAATACTGGTTTCCTTGGCAGAGGATGTGTGGAATAATAAAGAGATTTTTCTAACTAAACTGTGGGGATTGTAAGGTAGATCAGTGGGAAATAAAATTTAAGTACAGGGCACTTGCTTTTCATATGAGAGAAATGTTATTCCTGGAGACTTTGTACAACCTAAAACTCAAATAATTTCAAAAGAATTTTCCCAAAGGGGGAATGCACTTTTGGAACTTATAAATTTATAATTATTTTAGTGTATGTTTCCTTTGAAGTTTCTTTCTACATGACTGAGGGCTCTTTTCTAAATTAGTGTTGGGGTTCTTTGTTTGTTTGTTTGTTTTGTTTTGTTTTTGTTCTCTGTGGTGCTTTATCCTATCTTCTACTCTAAAGTTCTTGAATTTGGGTTTGTTTTCAGCCTTAGCTTTAGCAGTACCATTTAATGAACTTGGATAACATTGTGCAAAGATACAGAAAATGAGATTTGAAATGATAATAACAGTGTGTGCTTGCTTAGATTATGGAACCAAAAGTCACGTTTAGAAATTCTGATGTAAGTAATCAAGAGTGGTTCCCATAATACTGACAAAGGAGGGTTTGTGTTTCTGTTCACAGGTATTGTAGGTGATGGCAATAACATAAACACAGGTTGCAATTAACTCAGTTTTCAAATTATGCAATTCTGCAATAATCAAATAAATTGGAGTTTCTTCTCAGTTCAAAATTGGTATAAACATTACTTTAATCCCAGAGTTTCAATTTTTTTGCATGTTAGAATATCATTTGTATGTATTGTGAAACTGGTCTGAGGGCAGGGGGTGTATGCTCCTTATCCTTGTAACCCCTAACACATCTTAGCAGAGCCTTTGAAGGAAGTAGATATTCAAGTCAGTGTTGCCTAAGTGAGGTGGAATTGTTCCATATAGTTCATGTTGGGAGGAGCTAAGATTGCAGAGTGAAATTTCATAATTTGGATGCTCAGGACTTGCTTGCATGCTAAAAATAAAGGCAATACTTAATCAATGAGAGTCAGTTGCTGGATTGGGGGCAGGCGTTTCTCTTCATACCACTTTTACCTGTTGCTATCTCCTGTGACGCTAGACAGGCGTAATTAGACACAGAGTGACTCGTGACTATGAATCCCTGTGCAGAATTCAAGGAAGAAGTATGTCTTGGACAGAGAGCAGAGTGAGGTTTGATGCTCAGTTGGGCTGGAATGACTTACGGGAAAAAAGCATACTGAGGCTGGGATGAGTGTAGCCAAGAAGAAAGGTGAAGCAGAGTGTAGTGCAAAGCATGCAGCTGGAAGCAAGTTGGGGACAAAAGCCCAATGTGAGATAGCTTTGTCTAGGCAATGCCAAAAGCCTAGGTGAAGAGTGGAAAAATCAAATCAATCATTGGGATGATTCAAAACAGCCAGATGTGTGTTGTCATCAGGGTCATCACGGGGTGGGGGGGGCAAAGTAGGCAAATATCAGTCTTCCCACACTCCCCTCAAACACTTCTATTCCGTTAAAATCGTTCTGAAATGGAATTTAAATAGAAATAAGTCATAAGAGAGCTCTGCATGATCAGCTTGTAAGGAGTTTGTGGAAAGGTGGGGAGCTCTTTGTCTTAGTAGCTCTTAGAGCAATATCAGGGGCTTTGACTTGTTAGATTCTAGTGAAAGAATTATATGTTAGAAATGATTGAAGAGTTAATTTTTTATATTTATTTATTTATTTGACAGACAGAGACCACAAGTTGGCAGAGAGGCAGGCAGAGAGAGAGAGAGAGAGAGAGGGAAGCAGGCTCCCTGCCAAGCAGAGAGCCCGATGCGGGGCTCGATCCCAGGACCCTGAGATCATGACCCGAGCCGAAGGCAGAGGCTTCAACCCACTGAGCCACCCAGGTGCCCCGAAGAGTTAATTTTTTAAAAGTAAATTTCATGTCTTTTTTTTTTTTTTAAGATTTTATCCATTTATTTGGCAGAGAGAGATTGAGCACAAGCAGGGGGAGCAGCAGGCAGAGGGAGAGGAAGCAGGCTCTCTGCAGTGGGTTCTTGTATTTGTTTGTTTTGTTTTTTGTTTTTGTTTTGTTTTGAAATGATCTCTGTGACAAGTTTAGCTTCTTATGGCTAAAGCCTATGACTTACATACCCCTTAAACTTCATAATCGGATGTCTTGTTTGGTCAAAATATGATTTTGTGTGTATGTTTTTTTTTTCTTTCAAAATATGATTTTTGAATGCATAGTCGTAGGAAAGAGAAAGACTTTTGGCCTTCTGGTTTGACCGTAAGAACAGTAGTCGTCAGAATTCATTTCCAGGTCAGACCTTAGATTCCCAAGCCAAACTATCAAGCATATACTTCAATTAGGAATAGAAGTTGGGTTTTTAGACTAGGTTCAGAAACACTCGAAAGGATCTTTGAGTGAAACAGATACAGAAAGCAGAAGATGAAGGCGGGGATGCCTGACATTTGGAGCCCTTGGGGCCAGGGGTGCTTAAGAACTCAGTGGTGAGGACTGCAGGGATATGGGCACATCACATGATGAAGGTAAGTTGTAGGCTTGAGGGAGGACTTGATGTTCTTCAGCAAGTGTTGGATGGCTCTACCATTTTTATTCTTCCTCATCATCTGAGTTGGGGGAAAAACTTAATCCAGTTTTCTCAATCCATGAGTATTTCTTCAGTGCATTCCTTGCTCTGTGCCAAGCATTGTTCTGGGTGATAGGGATACAGCAGTGAACAAAACTAACTTCCTGGCTTATGGGGCTTATATTCTAGAGGGGGAGGATAGGCAATAAACAACAAATAGGAAATGGATACATGATTTGTCTCATTTTTATAAATCCTTTGAAGAAAAATCAAGGAGAGTAAGTGAGGGGAGGGAGTTGGGATGTGTTTCCAGAAAAGCAAGCAATGAATTAGTAGTAAAGGTAGAAAAACTGTATTAGTAGAAAAGGTAGTTTGAGTATATTGATATGTACCATTCAGATTGTTTTCTATAACCTCTTTCTAGGAACCTATGGCCAGTTTGACATTTTAGGTATCTGAGGCATTTCTAGACACAGCAAGAAATAAAGATATCACTTAATTAAAACCCTGTTTTGTATTGAATCAGGGTGAGAGGAAAGGGGAATTACTAGCTTTGGTGGAGGTAGGTTGAAAGAGGAATGGTAACCAATACTTTTTCTTTAATACTTAAAAATATTGAGATATGATTTACCCACCATAAATTTCATCTTTTTAAAAGTGTTCATTTCCCTGGTTTCTAGCATATTCACAGGGTTGTACAACCATTACCACTGCCTAATTCCAGAACATTTTCATTGCATCTCAAAGAAACTGTATACCCCTTAGCAACCACACCACATTATCTCTTCCTTTCAGGCCCTGGAAACTAGGCATGTACTTCCTGTCATTAGGGAGTCACCTGTTCCAGACATTTCACATAAATGGAACACACATTCTGTGGCCTGCTATGTATCCTTTTTTCACTTAGCATGTTTTAAAGTTCATCCATGTTGTGGCATGTACCAGTGCTTCATTTCCTTTTATGGATTTTATTCCTTTGCGTGGTTGTATCATATTTTGTTTATCCATTCATCAGTTGGTGGATATCTGAGTTATTTCCAGTTTTTAATTATTATGAATAATGGTGCTAAGAAAATTTGTGTATAAGTTTTTTTGGACACATGTTTTCAGTTCTCTTGGACATATACCTAGGAGTGGGATTTTTGGGACATGGGGTGACTCTATGTTGACCTTTTTGAGAATCAGCCAAACAGCTTTTGAAAGCAGTTGCAACATTTGCATTCCCACCAGCAAAGTAGAAAAACTGCAATTTCTCCACATCCTCCTCAACACTTGCTGTTGTGTGTCTCTTAATTGTAGACTTCCTAGGTGGGTGTCAACTGGGCACCTTTGTGGTTTTGATTTGCATATTCTTTCCGAATGTCTGATAATGTTGAACATCTTTTCGAGTGCTTATTTGTCATTTGCATGTCTTCTTTGGAGAAATGTCTATTCAAATCCCTTGCCCATTTTTGAATTAGGTTATTTTTTTTTTATCGTTGGGTTGTAAATTTCCTTTATATATTTGGATGCTAGACTCTTTTTTTTTTTTTTTAAGATTTTATTTATTTATTTCAGAGAGAGAGAGTGAGAGAGAGCATGAGAGGGGAGAAGGTCAGTGGGAGAAGCAGACTCCCCATGGAACTGGGAGCCGGATGTGGGACTCAATCCCAGGACTCCGGGATCATGACCTGAGCTGAAGGCAGCTGCTTAACCAACTGAGCCACCCAGGCACCCCTGGATGCTAGACTCTTATCAAATACATGAAATACATGATTTCAAATATGATCTCCCATTCTCTGGGCACAGTGTATTTTGATGCTTATTTGGGTTGGGAGATCTATGTGGCCTGTTAGAGTAGAGCATTACCAATCCACTCTGATTAGTTGACTTTGGTTAGGTTCATTCTTAGCCTGTTCCCCCACTGCGTGTCAGATGGGTTTATCTTCTCTGTGTTTTTACCTCTTGCTGCGGGAGTTAGGTTAGTTGTATCCTGTTACCAGCCATAAATATGAGGTACCTTTGGAAGGAACCAATTTTAAATAAGAATGGTGGCATTAATCAGCAGATTCCCTGAAGAGATAAGGTGGAACAGTGAGGGGCTAAAAAGAAGGAGGGAGGGCCTGGAGAAGGGAGAAAGGAGAAATAAAGACAAATACATTTCCCTCACAATTTTCCTTAGGATCCAGCTTTGACCTTCTTGGACCATTAGTGAGATGCCCTGCTCACCACTTTGTATGCAAGATCACTTCCATGCCATACTTACAACACACGGTATAGTGGGTATAGTGATTAGGCTAGAGGTGTCTTTTTTGTTTTTTTAAGGGAACTACAAGATTTAAAAATTTATTTAGCTGGTGGAGAAAGGTTTTTTCCTATAGTTGCAGAGAGAGCCATCTCTCCTTCCCATCTTCTCATTTCAGATTAATAAAAGAGAGGCTGTGTATCCAAAGTAAATCTATAATTAAATCTTCAGAGGACAATCATTGGGTTCTTTAAGACAACTTTGTCTAAAGCATCCTAGTTGGAAACAAAATATAACAAAAATGAGAAAGAAAAGGCATTTCCTGACCACTTCTAAGGTATCCAGGTATGTTTATCCAATAAAAGTGACCCTGACCCTATACACTCTAGTTTATTCTGTATCCCTATATTGTCAAACAAATCACCACCTCAATCCACTGAATAGAATAGTCAAGGTGATAGTTAACTTTGTGCAAATAATACAGCTTCTGTTTGACTGAATCATACCATTTTTAAACCAAATCCACTCTCAAGAGATCATTATATCCATAATAGGCACTCCAAAAGCATAAGGAATGTTGTTAGTAGGTAAGATGCTACATTAAAGAAATGGTATTATTGAGGGGAAAAAACTGTCTTCAGTCAGAACTTTCTTTTTTGAGGATAAGGACAAGACTATACTGATTTCATAAACTAGATGAAAAAAATCAAGATGAAAAATGAAGGTTCTATAGACTTAACACAAGAGAGACCTTCTTGATTCCTCTTGTTTGATAGTGTCCTGTAGCCAAGTACACTTTTCCAAAATGAACAAATCATTAGCCATTTAGAAAAACATGAACTTTGGCAGTTGGGGAAGGTCATGGGAAGGAGGGGGGAGCAGGATGGCTTTATTCTGTGGCTAGGTGCAGTGGCCCCGCTCACAACTGGAAGGTGTTTTCTTTCAGATTATTGGCATGTAGCTTGAGAGCCCCTGAGAGGGGAGCTTTGTCATCTCTCTGTCCTATCCTGGGCCTAGCATTCTTTTGGCTCTCTCTAAATATATGAATAATGTCTCCCTATACAACGGAGAGAAATTTATCATCTTCTCAATGGTGATATGTCATCACATTCATGCCCTACCTACAGCACATCCTAGCCATTGGGGGCTTGAATGAAAGCACACTTGTGTTCGTTAAACTGTCTACCAGAATAGACATGGGCTTTGGAGGCAACCCCTTTCCCATATCTCAAAAGAACAGCACAGAGACAAGAATTCTACAGTTATATATTGAACTTGGATTTTCAATCATTTGGGAGGCACAATCATGCCTTCTCTTTGTTGCTTTTTTTCTTTCTTTCTTTGAGCATTACAGTACTTCATTATTGCCACAGGGGGAACTGTTGGCTTAATTTTGCTTTGGAGACACTGCTGCTGAAATTATTAAGCTAATGATTTATGCCTCCTGCAATACAGCAATCTCTTGTGCTTAAAATGGTTACTATGTTTTGTTTACTGTTTATAACTACCAGAGGTTATGCCACAAAACCCCCTGCCAGCTTGCAGGGTTTATTTATCCCTGTGGATCTTTAGAAACCACTGATTAATATAGAAAAAAATTTTCGAATGGCTTATATTTTAAAAATCTCATACGCTATGAATTAAACCACTGTGCTCTGCTATATTGGAAGAAAAGTTCAGTGAGAATGAACAATGGGTGTCAAAACCGACTGACTCTCATATTTGCTTCTGGTTTTATCAAAGTGGAAAGTATGAGTGCTTTTCAGGAATACGGTGCTTCGACTCCATCAGTTTTGGGCCATGAGATCACCAGCATTTCCCCTTGGGTGCCACACATTTTACCATAGTAAGAAACCAATTTGCTTAGAGAAATGTTGCACATATTTAAAGGCTGTTAAGTTTGATGGCTGGCAGAATTCTCCCATCTAGCCCTGAGGCTGGGCCTGGTGAACTGAAGGCTTCACAACCCGCCTGCATTTTGGGTTCTGAAGTGCTTTTTGTAACCGAAGGATTACACAGGTCCAATGAACCCTGGGGTAGGGAGGGAGAGGATTTGAGATCATTGATTTGTTTAAAATGGCAAAATGGTTCCTATACGATGTTTAGGTCTTGACCTTGCTGCCTCCCCAAGAGAAATAAAGAAAACATGACTGTTGTTTCAGGCAGCGTCACCGGATTCCACACCATCAATCTTAGGCATCACTTGCCTGTACTTCAGCTATACCTTCCTGCTGCCTCCTGAACCCTATCAGTCCCTTTGGCTTTGTTTCCACTACAAAATAGCTCACCCGTCTCTTTTGGCAGCTCCACATCTCAGCTCCTCCTCTGATGAGCCAATTCTGGTCGTTCACTGGGCTCCTTTTCTCCATGGTCTGATATGGTCCATTCAAACAATGCATGCCCTCCCCTAAGTGGACCTCTGACGTTCCAGATGCTAAGCCAGGCCAAGGTGCGAGACAAGTCTGGCATTTGTACAGTAGGATTGGGTACAATGACAAAGCATTTCTTAGCTGGGGGTCTAGAAATGTGATGACTGTAGACGACCTTGCTCAAAAGGCAGGATTTGAACAAATTAGTGTGCAAGTAGAAAAGTGAGGACAAGACCCTGAGTATGGGAACCAAACTACAGTTAAAATGTGAACATCTGTGTACAGCTTTAGCCTTACGTATTCCCTTGGTACAGAATTTTCTATACCAAAATGCAGCCAGATATTTAAGAGGAAGAGATAGATTGACCATTGAAACACCAAACCAGTAAGTAATAAGATCTGTTTTATTTCTCTTTGTAACTCGTTGCATTTCTTCATGAAGATGCAAACTTTGGGTGTAAAAATATTTACAGTATTATAATGTGTAGGAATATGGAAAACATATTATCCAAGTAGCAGTTTTAAGTGGAAATACCTAATTTCATAGCTAAGTGTTTCCATTCAGTATGTATTTTCAGTTAGTTTTAGAATTACTCCCCTTCTAGTATTAGAGACTGATAGAAACAGAAATTCTGATGTCATATACTCTGGTTCTTTTAATTCATTCTGTATTTAAGTTTTATTTTAACACAGCATTTAAGAAATGAAATTGTATATATCCTACTCTATGTAGTCCTGCAGATCATTTTTTATTAACTCAAAATGAGATGTAATTATGGATTATTTTTAAATCACAGAAAATCCAAACCCAATATAGTATGTGATTTGAAATTTTATACAAACACAAAAACAGATTAAATATAATGTTCAATAAGCATGACAGGAAAAATATCTGTAACATGGAGGATTTTCTAGTATGAACAATTCCAGGCTTTAGTAGACAGATACTGAGATTAGATTTCCCAGTTAACCAACAGAATAAATTTCATGTATCCCTAGTGAAAAAGAGTGAAAATAACTTGAAAGTCAAATGCTTTTTCAGGGGACCCCTGGGTGGCTCAGTAGGTTGAGCATCTGACTTCAGCTCAGGTCATAATTCCAGGGTTCTGGGATTGAGTCCCCTGTCTGGCTCCCTGCTCAATGAAGAGCCTGCTTCTCCCTCTGCCTCTGCCTGCTGCTCTGCCTTCTTGTGCTCTCTCTGTCAAATAAATAAATAAAATCTTAAAAAAAATGCTTTTTCAGGGAAACCAATGACCAATAATTAGGTATGCAAACAAAGAAACACTTGATACTACTTTTTAAAACATTATTTATAATACTCTGGTTTCTCTTCAGATCGCATAAATCTTTCGCCTTTTAAAACATTATTTATGATGATACATTTTCATTCTACAAGTATTGCAGTATTTTCCTGCAACATTCGTCTTGTAACATCACTCTAGACAATAATAATTATATTAGGTATTGAGTGTCTCTTTGTACCCTAACAGCTCCTCTTGTTTGGCTAATTTGAAGGTAGAGTGTGTAATCCAAAGGTGACAGAGACACCTTCAGATTTCTCAACATCAAAACATCAAGAATTAAAAAGAATCAAGAACTTTATTACTTAAGAAGAGGAGAATCAAGAGGATTCCTCTCTCACTTGTTACTTTTGGAGATATAAAAATAAATAAGAGATGATGAGACTATAGGCTTACTCTGATTTTTCAACTTAATTAGCTTTATTGGTATATAATATACATACAAAAAATGTTCCAACGTTAAGAGTATGATTTGATGAGTTTTGACACATTCAGTTGTGTAACCAACACCATCATCAGGATATAATACATTTTCATCATCCCCCAATTTTCCTCATGTCCTCTGAGTCAATCTCCACCTCCAACCCTTGGTAGACACCCATCTCCTTTGTTACTACAATTTTGTCATTTTTTAAAATTTCATATGAATAGAATCATACAGATCATGTAGTGTGTCACTACAAAGACATAGCATAACACTTTCAAGATTCATCCTGAGTTCCACTTTTTCTAGCAGTGAATAATCTATTATGTAGGTATAACAAAATATGTGTATCTGTTCACCACACAATGGACATTTTAGCTGTTTGCAGTTTGGGGCTACATTAAGAGTAAACCTTTATGCATTTAACTTCAAAGTTTTGGTTTGCTTTTGTTTTTTATTTTGTGGAGATAATATC
Organism: Taxidea taxus jeffersonii; assembly: GCA_003697995.1. Taxonomy (NCBI): domain Eukaryota; kingdom Metazoa; phylum Chordata; class Mammalia; order Carnivora; family Mustelidae; genus Taxidea; species Taxidea taxus. The sequence continues at coordinate 30,201 of ML103590.1, read as the reverse complement.
TATCTATCTATATCTATATTTATATCTATATCTATCTATCTATATCTATATCTGTATCATCTTTTTTTTCCCTAAAGTAACACCTAGGATTAGAATTGCAGGTACATAAGAAATTGTCATACTGTTTTTTAAAGTGGATGTGATATTTTACATTTTCACTAGCAATACATGTATGTAATTTTTAGCTGTTTTATCTTCTCTTCTGCTCTTGAAATTGTCAGTTTTTTTTTTAATTTCAGCTATTTTAGTGGGTGTGTAGAGGTATGTCATTTTGTTTTTTATTTCCATTTACCTAATCATTATTGATGTTAAGTATCTTTGTGTGTACTTATTTTCTAGTTGCATATCTCCTTTGGAGAATATGTCCAAATCTTTCCCCATTTTTCAACTGTAATTTATTTTTTTTAATTACAGACTTGCAATGCTCTTTATATATGCCACATGCAAGTCCTTAAACAGATATGTATTTTGAAAATACTATCAGTATGTAACCTTCCCTTTTATTTTTTTAAATGCTATATCTGAAGAGCAGTTTTTAAAATTTTTGATGAAGTCTAACTTAGCATTGTTTATGAGTTATGCTTCTTGTTTCTATCTGAGAAATCTTTCTTTTTCTCAAGGTCACAAGAATGTTCTGTTTCATTCTAGAAGTTTTAAAATTTTAGTCCTATTAATTAGATGTAGCGTGACTTTAGCATTTAACTTTTCTACATTGTATGAAATAAGGAAGTTTTGTTTGTTGGTTTTGCATATGAATATCCAATTGTGGTGCAGCACTTGTGGAAAAGACTATCCTTTCCTCTGTGAATTACCTTGACATCTTTGTTGAAAACCAACTGGCCATATATGTGTTTATATCTGTTCTTTTGATTCTGGCCCATGGATCTGTATGTCTATCTTTATACAAGTAAAGTAAGTCTTGAAAGCAGGTAGTTTAGGTCTTCCACATTTGTTCTTGGTCAAAAAAATTTTCTTTTCTTTAAGATTTTGTTTGTTTATTTGTCAGATTGAGAGAGAGAGAGAGAGAGAGAGAGAGCACAAGCAGGGGGAGCAACAGAGGGAGAGAGAGAAGCAGGCTCTCCGCTGAACAGGGAGCCGGATGTGCAGCTTAATTGCAGGACCTGAGCCAAAAGCAGATACTTAACCAACTGAGGCACCTGGGGGCCCCTGTCAAAATTGTTTGTAACTATTCAAGATTCTTTGAATTTCTGAATATATTTAGAATTAACTTGCCAATTTCAAGTGAATAAGCCTATTAGAATTTGAATTGAGATTGCCAGCTTCAACAAATAAGTCAAATTGATCAATTTGGGGACATCAGTTTGGGAGAATCAATCAGGGGATAATCTCATGTCATCTGATCAATAAACATGGCACATATCTCCATTTATTAAGTCTTCTTTAATTTGTCTCTTTTGTAATTTTATTTGTAATCTTCAGTGTAGAGAAGTTGCACATATTTGCTTCAGTTTATCCATAAGTTGTATTTTATGCTGCTGTTAATATTTTGATTTCTAAGAAGTGTTTGTGTGTGTTTTGTTTTGTTTGTCACTGTTGCTCTATAGCCTTTGATCTTGAAAATTTACATATTAATTCTAGTAAGTTTTGGTAGGTTATTTAGGATTTTCAGCATAGACAATTATGGGATCTGTTAATAAAGAAATTTTTACTTTCCCCCTTGTAATCTGTATGTCTTTTGTTTCTTTTTCTTGCCTTTGGCTCTGGCTACCAGTGTAATGTTCGAAAGAATTGGTGAGACCAGTCATTCTTGTCTTATTTATGGTCATTTACTCTTTTACCATTAAGTATAAGGTCAGCAGTAGGATTTTTGTAGAAATTCTTTTCAGAATGACAAAGTTTTTTACAATTTTTAGTTTCCTCAGAGCTTTTATCATGAATGACTGATCTTTGAGAGAAAACTTTCAGTTTTCATCAATAAAGTATTAAATTAGTAAAAAAACAATATAAATGTTCGTTTTTAACTTAAGGAAATTTTTTTCTACTTTAGTTTGCTGAGAGTTTTTGTTACTGATGGGTGTTGAAATTTGTCAAATGCTTTCTCTGCATCTGCTGGGAGGTCATAGTGTTTTTTGTTTATTTTTAAAAACAGTGATTACTTAGTTACATGGATTGATTTTCAAATGTAAAACTAACCTTGCATTCCGGGATTAAAGCCAATTGATTGTGATGTGATATCCTTTTTATGCATTTCTTAATTTAATTTTCTTAAATTATATTGATCCTTTCAAGGAACCAATTTTTGGTTTCATCAATTTCCCCAATGTTTCTCTATTTGCTATGTCATTAATTTCTATGTTTATTATTTTTTTTTTGTGCTTACTTTGGCTTAATATACTCATTTTTAATATGGAAGCTTATATCTCTGATTTGAAACCTTGTTCTCTTTCCTAGTATATGATCTTTTTGTTATAAATATCTTTTTAAACCCTGCTTTTTACTGTAGTCCACAAATTTTGATATATTGTGATGTTTATTAATTTATTGATTCTCATCCTGTATCCACCCTTCTTTGTTCAACTTTAGGAAACAGAAGATGAATCCAGTAAATATTTCCCTTTGATGAATGGCATGATGTTAGCTTTGTCAGTAGTGGGTTCTAGTGGAGCACTGAAAGAAAAGAAACAGTCTTCATTCTCATTTTTCTCCTTCAGCAACAAGGGATGTGAGGGAGGCCTGATGATGCTTAATCATCAGTGAATTTCTCCAGCACTCATGTGGGCTGTTTCTAGTGGGACACCTCCATACTGCCAGTACCCAGTGGGGGCCTTCTGCAGAGAAGATGAGACACTCTGTGGCCCCAGTGAATTCTCTTGGTCTGCTGATAGTGGATCAACTCTGGCTCATTGGCACTCTACAGTAAATTTCTTGGCCATCATATAGGCTCTTTCTTTTGACCAGCCCTGACCAGCCAGCACAGTTTGGCTCATTTTATTGTCTTTATGCTGGAATCCTGATAGAACAGCTCCAGTCTGTCTGCACCCTCTGCTGAGTTTCTCAAACACTTAGTGGGTCCTCTTACTGACTAGCTTTGGATTCAACCTCTTGCAAATTTGTTTGCCATTGGCAGGTTGCAGTTTCCTATGGCATATTCTCTCCAATAAGGTCTTAAATTTACACTAGTGTGAGGGGAGGTGGATTTCTTCCCAATTTTAAGATTTTTCCTTGTGGATTCCCCCTCAGCTTAGAGATAGGAAAAGGTTTCAGCATTGGCTATTCCTATATTCTATAGTTAATTACCTTTTATTAGTTAATAATTCTTTACATTGAATTTTGTCTATTCAGTATGTTTCTGTGATTTCTAGCTATTGATTGGAACTGGATCGAACACACTTGTGTTTTTATTTTCTTTCAGTTTGAAATATTTTCTAATTTCCTATGTAATCTTTTCTTTGACAAAAAGAGTATTTAAAAAGTATGTTGTTTTAATTTCATGTATTTAGGGATTTTCAGGATAACTTCACGTTATTGAATTCTAGTTTAATTTTGTTGTGGTCAAAGATCATATTTTATATGGTTTCAATCTTTTTTATTGTGGTAAAAACATATAACATGATATCTAACTTATTAACAAATTTCTAAGTGTATAGTACAGTATTTTTAACTCTATGCACATTTTTACAGAGTAGATCTCTAGGACTTTTTCATCTTGCATGACTGAAACTCTATATCCATTATATAGTAATTGCCCATATCCCCCAGCCATCCAGGCCCTGGTGACCACCATTCTACTTTCTATTCCATGAATTTAACTACTTCAGATACCTTATAAATGGAATCATGCTGTATGTGTCCTTCTGTGACTGGCTTATTTCACATAACATAATGTTCTCCAGGCTCAGCCATGTTGTCACATCAGCAAGATTTCCTTTTTTGATGGATGAATAACACCTAGGTTCCCCAATCTGCTTATGGTGTTATGGAGGCTGTGTTATACATAACAAGTTCCTTTTTTCATGCTTTTTTCAAAATTCTCTTCATTTTTGACTTTTAATTATTTGATTGCAATGTGTTTCAATGTAGTCTTCTCTGAATTCTCTCGTATTTGGAATCCATTGGCCTTTGGATCTAGATGTTCATTTCCTTACCCAGTTTAGGAAGTTTTTTGGGCTATTATATCTGCAAATAAGCTTTGTTCCCCTTTCTCTCTCTTCTTCTAGGACTCCCATAATTAGTATATTGCTCTGGCTGGTGCTGTTCCATAAGTCTCTTAGACTGCCTTAACTTTTATTCATTCTTTTAACTTTTTGCTCCTCCGTTAGATAATTCATAATGGTCGCTTTTTCAGTTCACTGATTCTTTCTTCTGTTTGATCAAGTTTGTTGTTGAACCCCTCTACCAATTTTTTAATTCACATATTGTATTATCACTTCTACAATGTCCCTGATTTTTAATACTTTTTCTTTGTTAATATTCCATTTTTGTTCATGTATTGTTTTGCTGAACTCATTGAGCATCTTTATGACAGTTATTTTAAATTCTTTGTCATATAATTCCTGTATCTCTGTTTCTTTAGTTTTGGTTTCTGGAGATATATTCGGGGGGGGGGCATGTTTTACTATTTTGTTTTGTTTTGTTGTATGCCTTATTACTTTGTATTAGGATCAACCACCTCTCCCAGTCTCTACAGACTGTGTTAGTACAGGGAAATATCTTCACTAATCAGCCCAGCTAGGGATTCTGGGGACTTCTCAAAGCTTTTCTGTGGATATGTCCTCTTGGACTTTTGTGTTTATTTCCAGTTAAAGAGGTTTTACAAGCTGCTTCTTCTTGGAGGTTATAAATCCTCACTCCCTCTGTTATCTATTTGTAGTACTATAGGTTCTCTAGAGCTGCTGTAGGTTGCCCAGCTGTTTTTTGTTCTCAGCAGTCCCCAGATGTCTAAAGTACACTGGGTCCTGTCAACACTCTGAGTTGGAAAACTTAGAAACCAGCCCCTCAAATGGCACCTCTAAAAGCAAGAATATTAGAAAAACACTCCCCTCTTCCCTTTTCCCCCTGAGAGTAAAGCAGCTAAGCTGTATTTTCCTCTGTGTGCTATACTATGTGCTCTTTGGAGCAGCGGTAAGCCACCTAGTGGTCCCTAGTCATTTATACCAGTTCAGTGCTCTGAGACATGTGAGAGAGAAACCAGTTCTTTGGGCAGCACTCCCACCCCAACCTGGAATATTGGATGAATGTTTCAACTCTTTTCCTCCCCAGGGAGAATCCAGGAGTTGGGGGTTTTCTCCCACTTATTCCACACTGAGCCTTGGGTAAGGACTATGACAAGGAAGTATGTACTAATACAAACTGTCACTTTTCTTCTCAGTGGCCCCTGACCTGCCACCCTTTTCTGTCAGCACTTGGATTCAGGCAAAGCAGGTACTATTCCCTCAGGTAGTCCCCTGAGAAGTCTAAACATCATATGTATGTTTCAGTCTTCTTTTTCTCATCCTAGGGAGAAGCCAGGAGTTGGAAGTTTCCCCTCAATCACTATGCTGTGCTGATGGGAGGAGCTCTGCTGAGTGAGTGACACACATTTTTCTAGCAGTTTTGTGTGGCTTGTTTCATGTTCCTCTGGAAGGCAGAAGCCTCTTAACTAGCTTTTGGATTTCTAATAAAAGGAATTAGCCTATGTATAGTTGTTGAATTGGTATCTCCATGGAGGAAAAATAGTCTGGTGCTTCCTGATCTGCCATCTTGTTGATGTTCTGTGATTTCAATCTTTTTAAAATTACTTAAAAACTTATTTTTGTCCTAGATTATGGACTATGTTAAATGCTTTGTGAAATTAATGGCATTGTACTGTCTTTGGGAACCATGTTCTATAAATATCAATTAGATCAAATTGTTAAATAGTAATCAGGTTTTCTGTATGCTTGCTGATTTGCTGTCTATTCTTTTTACCAGTTATGAGACAATAGTGTTGAAATTTGTAATTTTTAATTGTGGAGTTTTCTACTTTTACTTCTTGAGGTTTTGGAGTTATTTTGTAGTTATATATAGACACATTTAGAATTATTATGCATTCTTATTGAATTGACTCATTTTTTATTTTTAAATGAAAGGCCCTTCTCTTTGACTCTTTCTTTCTTTCTCTTTCTTTCTTTCCTTCTCTCTCTCTCTTTCTTTCTTTCTTTTTATTTTTGAGGGAGAGAGAGAGGTGGGGAGAAGGTGCAAAGGGAGAAGGAGAAAGAAAATCTTAAGTAAGCTCCATGCCACTCCCAGAGCCCACCAGGGCTCGGTCTCGCAACCCTGAGATCATGATCTGATCTGAAATGAAAAGTCAGATTCTTAACTGACTGAGCCACCCAGGCTCAGTCAATATATCAACATATTCAGATAAATTATAGTTAATGTAATTTTTGATGTGGAGAAGTTTAAATCTGCCATCTTGCTATTTGTTTTCTACTTATTATATCTGATTTTACTTCTCTTTTCTTCTTTCCCAGTCTTTTAGGATAATTGAGTTTCTTTTATGATTAAGTTTTATCTTTACTTTTGTCTTATTAGCTACAACTCTTTGCTTTTTTTTATTTTCTGTTTTTTTCAGTGGTTGCTCTAGGATTTACAATATAAATCTTTAAAATTTTATAGTCTATCTTCAAACAGTATTATGCCATTTCATATATATATAGTGTAAGGAACTTCCTACAGTTTCCTCAATTTTCCCTCTCCTTTCTGGTGTGCTATGTTTATCATATATTTTCCTTCTATGTATTTTAAAACCCACATTGTTTTTTTTAATGATATAGTTATATGTATCTTATTTTTTATTTATTTTTAAAATTTTTAAAAACAATTTTATTTATTTATTTATTTGACAGACAGATACACAGCTAGAGAGGGAACACAAGCAGGGGAAGTGGGAGAGGGAGAAGCAGGCTTCTCGCTGAGCAGGGAGCTGGAAGCAGGGCTTGATCCCAGGCCATCAGGATCATGACCTGAGTAGAAGGCAGATACCTAATGATGGAGTCACTCAGGTGCCCCAGTTACTTGTATTTTAAAGGGATTAAACCATGAGAAAAATATCTTCAGTATTTACCCATATATTTTATCATTTCTGGCACTCTTCTTTCCTTTGGATGTTATCATCTGTTATAATCGCCTTCCACTTGGAAAAACCCATTGACATTTCTTTTTCTTTCTTTCTTTTTTTTTTTTTTAAGATTTATTTATTTACTTTAGAGAGAGAGCACACATGTGTGTGCAAGTCAGGGGAGGGGAAGAGGTAAAGAAGCTTTAAGCAGACTCCCAGCTGAGCACAGAGCCTAATGTGGGGCTAGATCCCACAATCCATGAGATCATGACCAGAACTGAAACAATAGTGGCTGCTCAACCAACTGAGCCACCCAGGTGCCCCTCATTGACATTTCTCATAGTGCAGGTCTGGAGGTGGTGAACCCTTAGCTTTTTAATGCCTGAAATATTATTTATCTTATCTTTTATTTAGAACTATAATTGCTGGGTATGGAATTCTAGGCTGACATTTTTCTTCCTAATACTTTTTATGGTCATATTATTTATGAGAATTATGCTGTCATTCTTAATTTTGTTATTCTGTACATAATGTGTTTTACTTCTCTGGCTACTTTTTATACTTACTGTCTGTTACTACTTTTTGGCAGTTTGATCATGATGTTCTCTGGTGTGTATGTGTGGGCATGTATTTTATTTTTTCACTCGCCTTCTTATTCACTGAGCTTCATAGCCATTATTGTTAGGTGCTAACATTCTTTGGTTTGTTATTGTTATTTTCTAAATATTTCCTGTTGTGTTTTGATGTTGTCCTTGATGTAAAAGTTCTTAAGAGAAAACTAAATTTCAAATCAATTTGAATTTCATTATTGTCCTATCATTGTTATTTATTTAGGTATCTTCAAGCAAATTTAAATCTTAACCCTTGCAAATAAAATCAGAATTTAATTGCTATCAACATGCAGATGTGCGCGTGCACGCGCACACACACACACACCAAAAAAATTGCTTAGGTAATTCTTCGATAGTGAATTTGGCATGCCTATCCCTGTGTCCCTTGGCCTTCTGGAGTAGAATAGCCAAGTATGTACTGGGTATATTTAAGGAGAATGAGAAGGTCTGAATATTTTCCCTTAATTTTTCTCTACCTCATATTGTTCTTTCTTTCTCTCCTCTTTCTCTGTCTCCTTTTTCCTTCCTGTAAACTTACAATTCTTTTCTACTGTTCTCTTTGGCTCAAGTTACTATTCCTTTATAAACAAAAATTCAGATGGAGGAAATACTTTTAAAACACCTATCACTCATTCATACTTGTGAGAGTCTGAGTAAAGTATATGCATTTAAAGATTAAGGTGCTGTGCTAGTTGTGACTAGAGAATTTGTTGGTAGCAAATGAGGAGAAAAAATACATTTATGTTTGCCTAGCATTATGCCTGTTGATCCAATTCAAATCTGGCATACTTTAGCAAATAACATAGCACTTGACACAGTTCATGTTTAATAAATGTCTGCTGGATGAAACAATATACCTCTTAATGCTAGGATTTTTCTTCCATTTCTGGCATATTCAGTCACTCCATTCATTCTGTCTAACTTCCTAAAGATTTTAATAAAAATCTTTTGGGTCCCACCTTTGGAATATTCCTTTGATTGGCATTCTGAAGCTTTTCAAGATAGCATGCACCTAAGTTCCATGTTTCTCTAATATGTTTAGTCCTTTCACTAATACCAGAGAGCCTAGACTTCTAACTTTGTGTCTTACCCCCTCCACCTTTTTATTTTCATTATCCAGGAAATGCATGGAAGGAAATGTACATGCTGTGAAGATGAACATTTAGTTTATTTGTGTTTTGTTTTGTTTTGTCTTGTTTTGGTTCTCAATTCCATGTCCTCAGGAGCATCTATTAAGGATTTGTTCTCCTGTGACTGTGGAGGAGGTCCACTTCCAGAGTGCTAAATAGAGTTATACTGATCTTCAAAGAGTTTATATCCTGATGGTTCGTCAGATATTTCTACTAGAAACTTCTTTTCTTATCTTTTTCCTCTGTAGTTTGGACAGAAGCAAAACAAAGAAATGTTCCCCATAGTTAGAAGAAAGCATAATTTAAGGCACCTTATGAAAAGACCCCATGACAGTTTTTAAATCACAAATGATTTTGGCTGCCTTGCTTTTCTTATAAAAATATAATAATGTTATTGACCTGCTATTTGGCATGATTCATACTTATCTGAATTGTCCTCCTAATATATTCCCTTCAAGGGGTAGATCAAGATAACTTTTCTGTAGATCCGGACTTAGTCGCATATTGGTCAGGATTTCCCAGAGAAACAGAACCAAAAGGAGGTGTGTGTGTGTGTGTGTGTGTGTGTGTGGTGAATGTCGATTTACTATAAGGAATTGGCTGGTATGATTATGGAGACTAGCAAGTCCAAAATCTGCAGGTTGAGTGGAAGGCTGTGGACCCAGGATAAGTGAGGCTGCAGTTCCAACTTGAGGGCAGATGCTATAGAATTCCCTTTTGCTCAGGGAAGGACAGTCTTTTTGTTCTATTCAGGCCTTCAACTGACTGGATAAGGCCCACACACATTATGGAGGGCAATCTGCTTTAAGCAAAGGCAACCAATTTCAGTGTTAATTTCATCCAAAAACACCCTCACAGAAATGTTCAGAATAACGTTGAGCCAAATGGCACTCCAGGGCTCAGCCAATTTGACACAGAAAATTAACCATCAGAGTGCTCAGGCAAGCTCCAGCATAATTTTCTTTCCTGGATTCACATATAAAAGACAAATCAGGGCACCTGGGTGGCTCAGTGGTTTAAGCTGCTGCCTTCGGCTCGGGTCATGATCCCGGGGTCGTGGGATCGAGCCCCACATTGGGCTCTCTGCTCTGCGGACAGCCTGCTTCCTCCTCTCTCTCTGCCTCTCTGCCTACTTGTGATTTCTGTCTGTCAAATAAATAAATAAAATCTTTAAAACAAAAAAAAAAGACAAATCAAATGTGAAATGAATGACTGACTTTGCAAAGGATGTCCTACTATAGATTATTCTTCTGGGGGATTACCAAGAATAAGAAATTCCTAAACAGAGAGAACTCAGGAGTGAAGTATGTCTGATGAAAAAGTCAGTGCTTAGAATATCCCCAAAGAGCTGTAATTTCCTGTAACTCACATCCTCAGAGGTAAAATAAAAAGAAGCTATGTCAGCAGGAAAACTAGATAATTTATACCAGCAACAAAAATTCCTTTATCCTAAGTTCTGTGGTAGCTCACCACACAGATATCTCTTGTCTAGGTAACAGCTGAACTTTGTCCTACAATTCATTTTATAAAGTATTGTAAAAATGTTTTAGACTAAAAATTTTAATATTTTAGTGAAAATAATAATTATAAAGACAAAATTATCTGCATAATCACTCAATTCCTCCACTTCACTTTGCTAATAATATATTTCTCATTATTTCACCAAAGCAAAGTTAACAAAAAACAAAGAAAGCAAGCAAACATATCTTTCTACACATTTTTTTTTTAAAGATTATTGTTGTTTAGGTAGAAAAGGACTGGTAGAAAAGGACTGTAAGAATTCTCTGGTGGTATGTTTTCCTCTTTCATTTAAGTAAGAGCAATCCTTGAGAACAGCACAGAACAGTGTTTTTATCATTCAAAAGGCATTACTCTTTTAAAGTGTGTTTTGCCCTTTCTTTTTATTTCTGTTTATGAAATTCATAATTTTACATGAATAATGATGGCTATACCTTGGGCCTTTCACTAAAATACCAAAAACCAGGGCTCTTGGCTGCCTGGGTCCTATTTAGTATATAAATAACTTTGCAAATATGAGTTTTAAAAATTTTAATTGACTAGGGTCATAAAAATAAACCTGGCACCAGAGATTCCTTTTCAAAAACTTGATCTTGAACACTAAAACACCTCATCCAATGAGGCTTTCAAGATAATTCTTTTTATATTTGTTCTCCCCCTGAAAGAGTTCCTGCACTGTAGATTATAGGACCCCTGTAGTCCCTAAGGCAAATCTCTGATCTATCAATGTCTGCCCTTAAAAACCTCAGGACGTACAAATCAACCTCCATGTCATCATTATAGCATTAGTCCTTGACTTCTCATTTTCCAGCCCACTGTTTAGTTTTGTTTTGTTTTTAAATATGTGCTCAGCTTCTCGGGTAGGGCACGGGAAATCTTTGGTCTTTTTGAGATAACTTTGTGTTTTATCATGACTTTTTAGAACTCTAAAGAGCAAGACATCCTTACAGAACTTTTCAAATGAAAGGGAACAATTTAGATTTATCACAGTACATCCATCTTTTCACTAAACACAAATCCACTAGTAACTGAAATAAACATATGACATAATAGGATGATATCTTGCCTAATGATTACACAAAGAAGACATACGGAGATAAATGTTAGCCAGTGAGGCCACCCTAAGGGGAGGAGAGTGTCCCTGAGGGATGCGAGAGCTCTCCTTCTGCATCACTCTTCCACCTGTACTGCAGCTAATATCTCAAATGGCTGTTTTGTGTTCTGCATTCCCCAGTGAAGGAATCAGAAGTTCACTAGTTGTCTTTGTGTTTAGATATTGAGCTCCAGAAAACAGTCCTGGCCCTTATATTTGAAATTAAAGAATGCCAAGTTGGATAGAAAATAAAGTACTATGGTTCAGAATTGGCCACTGTGCCAGTCTGGAAAATTAAGAAGAGAAAGAGGCTTTGAATCTTGATTGAGACAGCCGACTTCTCTGAACGTTAGTAAGGAATAATGGAATATTGTTGTTTTGTTTTGTTTTATTTTGTTTTGTTTCTAATTCCTGCACTAGGAAGCTGTGCATCATCTTGACCACTGTGGTAATGAGGATTATGCTCGGCAATGTTATGGTAACAAACAAGCTATACATTCTCAGTGGTTTAATATACAAAGGTGTATCTCTCATCCATGAAAAGAGTGCCTCACGTTGGGATGCTGTCCTTCATCTGAAAACTTCACCATCTAGAGTACATGGCCTCCAAGGGTGATGTGGCTGAGGCAAGAGGAGCTGGAGCTTTCTTGGGTAGGCCTGATACGGGCATCGAGCACTTTCTTCCGTGCACTGGCTGGTTAATAGCTCTATGCTCCCAAGGAACTGCAAGGGAGGCTGGCAAATGTAAGGACTACATTTGGTCAATTGTATGGATTCTTTTTAATGACTAAATGTCGCAATACAGTCACAGACTAGAATTAAATAGTAGAATAATGTGCTTTGTTTATAGGGAAACAAGGGAAACAGATTCATTAACAGTAACTGATGTTTGCTTGTTTACTTACATTTGTTCCTCCACTAGTTACATGGCGTACATAATAGTAGCTACGACTTACTGAGAACTTACTAAACTCCAGGTACCACTGTATGCACTACACCTTTATTATCGTATTTGACCCTTCTCTATGCCCTTCTGGTAGGTGTTACTGTTACCTCCATTATACACGTGGGGAAACTGAAGCAGAAATGTTAAATGACTTGTCCAGAGTTACACGCTGTGTAAGTGGGAGAGCCAATTTTGAACCCAGGAGGTCTTGCTCCAGAGATAGGTGCTTTGGTTTTTGTGGCTTAAGGGAAAGGGCAGCATAAAGCCACTGAAAAGGCAAATCCGCTGAGGTCAGAGGGTTTGTTCTCACTTAGAGCTTGCATTTCTGCCATTAACAGCATCTCCTGGAAACAGTAGCAAATCAGTGGAAAGATTTGTGTGGGTGGTGACCGGATAAGGAACAAAGAACATGAAAGATGTTTCTACTATTAGCTGCCATCTCTCCAAACAAGAGTGTGGATTCAATAAGGAATACAAAAATAATGTTTTGAAATTAAAATAAACTATTTCCTACCATGCTTTACCTCTGCGTGTTGTACCTTAAATGTCTATTAATGTCACCAGGAGTAGAATATTCATCGTTGAAAATTGCTTCTTGACATTCTTTCAGAGTCATTCTTCAGTAGAACAAACTGAAAAAATTACAACTCGCTCTCCTTCATCTTCCGCATTTCACTTATTAACTTCCTCTCTCTCTCTCTCTCTTTCTGCAAACATACTGTTTCCTAGCTGCTTGCCAAATTTTAATCTATTTTAATAGTCCAGTTTTAGTTACACATAGTTTCTAACTTTTTAAGTCAAACTTGTTGTGCTTTTTTTTAAACTAGTAAATTTCACATAATGAGTTTCTGTAGTTACACTTTTTTCTTCAAAGGGAATAGAAAATGTAATTAAAGGTACTATTATCTGTTTAAGATTTTTTCTTTTAAAAGCAATGGAGTTCTGTCATCATATTACTTTGACTTAAACACTTCCTAAAACAAAGTATTTTCTCTTAACACGCCATAAGAAAGTCTGCTACATAGAATAATAGTAAATACATCTTTTCTATGAAAATGAGAGTTTCTGGTTTTCTTTGGACCGTTTAAGTCTATGCTTTGATTTGAGCCATGTTTCACTTGCATTGCTTTGTCCAATCTATTATGTTTACATTTATTCCTTAGTATCTTACTACATCATGTTTAAATGTAAACAATTGAGATTTGTTTCCCTCTGTTGGAATTCCTAAATAACAGTTCTACATATTACAACTTTAAAGATGTGTCATGGCAGCTGCAAATAACTTTTAAAAAGAAACTTTGTGCAGCAAACTATCATATTTCATCTACACTCTGGCAAATGGTGCTCGCTTTTTGGCCCCAATTCAGCCTTCATTTTGCAAACCCAACTTCCTGCAGCATGAGAATATACATTTTCCTGGGCCAAATATTCCAAAGTGGACACCAATTTGAGACTCTTAGCATTTTCTAATTTTCCAGCTTTTGGACATATGAGCATTGAAAATGCCAGATTTCTGCTATTCGCGCCAAATGTTTAGGCTTTGGAGGCTGAAAAGTCAAGAGTCTCATTTTTAGCATATAATGCCAGAAGCAAGCTGTCCTTTTGAAACAATTGCTTGCTGGCAATGGATCAGCCCACGGTACCACCTTCCCAGGCGATCTCTATGTCATCTGCTCAGAATAGTCCCTTACTTCTAGCCCTGGAAGGGAAATTGGATAATATGAAGGGGGGAGCAAGGGAGGCTAATGAACATGAGCAGTATGGATATTTGATAAAAGAGAAGTTAACTTTTTTTATTTTTAATTTTTTTGTTGCTGTTTTTTTTCTTTCAGCTAATGTGTGCTCTCCTTTCTCTACTCCATCTTTGGAGAATGGAGAAGTAGTTACTCCTCTATTCTGCCATCCTTCTTAGTCTAAGTGCTGTAAAAACATAACAGTGTAATGGAATAGAGAGGGACAGAAGGTTTGGGGAGACAATTTCAGACAGGGTAATCAGAAAGAATCTCTGAGAGACTGATGTTTGGAATGAGACCTAGACAACAAAAATGAAGAAGTCATGGAAAGTTATAGGGGAGAAGCAGTGGGAATAGCTCATTCAAAAAAGAGAAAAGGATGAGCATACAAGGACTCCTAAGCTTCTGCCTTTGATCCCTAAGTTGGTATTTGTAACATAAGAAGAGACAAGCAGGGGGCTCTCTGTCTTTCCGAAGGAAGAAGCTCATTAAGTTTGGGGATATATTGGTTTTCAAATGTTCAGAATACACACAGGTGGAGATTTTAAGCAGAAAATTCTTATCAGAATTATGTTTTTAAGAAAATAATTGGTATATGAATTGGTATAGGGAGACAGAAGGAAATCAGTGAAGCAAGTTGTGAAGCTGTCAAGGTAGTCAAGAGTAAAGATGTAGGTGGGTTGATATGATAATGACAATGAGGACTGGGAAGAATTAACCTTCAATAAATATTGCACAGGTAAATATTGCACATGAGAGGTGAGGGAAGGAGAAAGATCAAGGGCTACTCCTAAATTTTTTATCTAAGAAATTTGGAACACAGTGGTGCCACTCACTGAAATGAAGGAAAAGGGGAGAGGAGCAAGGAGGTTTGGGGGGGGACTAGGGGGAGTGGCAAGGGGACTAGAGGGTTATGTTTGACATATTAAGTGAAATACTTAGTAGACATAAGAGTAGAGATAGAGTTTAGGGGAGTGGTTGTGGATAGCTATAGGAATTTGTGATTCCTTTATTTGAAGCAGAAAATCAGAAAAAATAATTCTAAATATTTTTATGATGACCATAAATTTTTTTTTTAGATTTTATTTATTTATTTATTTGTCAGAGAGAGAGAGAGAGAGAGAAAGCACAAGCAGGCAGAGGCAGAGAGAGAAGCAGGCTTCCCCCTGAGCAAGGAGCCTCACATGGGACTCGATCCCAGGATGTCGGGATCATGACCTGAACTGAAGGCAGCGGCTTAACCGACTAAATCCTCAAGGCGTCCCTGATGACCATAAATTTTAATGAATTCCTTAATAATACTCAAAAATTTTTAAATTTTTCTAGAGCTTTCCTACCCTTTCAGCCATCCCCTTTTTCCTTCCCAAGTATGGGTAATTGTATTGCAATATTGGTGGAGGGGGCAGGTTCTTTTTGGGCTGCTATCCACTCATCTATCACTCTTGTCTTTAAGTTCTTAAGTAGAGTCCTCTGATGCGATTTCTTAGTTGGTACAGCTATTTAATGAGTCACTCAAATCCTCTTGTTTTTATTTTTTTCTATTATTTCTTTAATCTTTCTGTGATTTTATATTTTGGGATATCCTGAAACATTCTCCAGTAGAGTACAGCTGTTTGAGGAAGTTACTCGTTTTTTACAATGAACTTCAGATCATATGCTTCTTTGCTCAAAGGTTAAAAACTGACAGGATTTATCATTATCTCTGGATTAGGAAATGTATAGTTTTATCTTCTACCTGGCAGAAAAATCTCTTTTCCTCTATAACCAATATTGTAGTTGTATTCTCCATTATTAAGCTCTATTGAAAAGAAGGGTTGAGAATGTCAATAGTTATAATCGATTCCAACTTACTTATTTTGAAGAGCAGGAGATTTAGGTGGGGACAGGTGGCATTATTTGTCCATGATCACACCTAGTGAGGGTCTCCTTTTGTCTTGTCCAGCACTCATTGTACTTTGCTTATTTTCTTGGAAAAACTTGTATATTATTTAAAAGTTAAAATGGAATTGTTAACTACGTGTCAAATGCAAGAATATCTTTTCTCAGGGCGCCTGGGTGGCTCAGTGGGTTGAGCTGCTGCCTTTGGCTCGGGTCGTGATCTCAGGGTCCTGGGATCGAGTCCCGCATCGGGCTCTCTGCTCAGCAGGGAGCCTGTTTCCCTCTCTCTCTCTGCCTGCCTCTCTGCCTACTTGTGATCTCTCTCTGTCAAATAAATAAATAAAATCTTAAAAAAAAAAAAAAGAATATCTTTTCTCAATTGTTCTTGATTATTTATAATTTTTGCATTTTAGAAGAATAACTCTGAAAGAAAAGAGCCCAGGGATGGACGGGTGAGCACACAGAGACTGGACACTTGAGAAACTGTTAACTATAATCTGATGCCATGCTTAAACTGTAGCGGTGGAGATGTCGGCAAAAATAAAGAATCAGTAGGCAGTTAATGCACTGATCAATCTTATCATCACAGATTTACAACACAGAGACCAGCACAAAGCAGGCCCTCATTAATTCATGTGAAATAGAAAAGCAAATTAGATGTGAATAAAAAGAGAAAAGGATGAACTTACAAGGACTCCTAGGCTTCTGCTTTTGATCCCTAAGTTGGTATTTGTAACATAAGAAGAGACATGCAGGGGGCTGTGTTTTCGAGGGAAGAAGCTCATTAAGTTTGGGGATATATGGGTTTTCAAATGTTCAGAATACACTCAGGTGGAGATGTCCAGGTGAAAGTTAGAGATCTGGCACTCATAATAAAGATCCAGATTTGGGAGTGATGAACATACATGTTGATAACTCAGTCAGTCCATGGAAATAGACAATGTGTAGAGAGAGAAAAGAAAGACAAATGGCACACCATGTATATGCCAGTCTCCACGCTTTTTCAGAGGCTGTTCCCTTTGTCTGGAATGGTCTTTCTACAGTAGCCCATGATCACACCCTCACCACCTTCAGTGTTTGCGCAGTTGTCATCTTTGAGATTTTCTGTGATAACCCTATTTTATTTTTTTTTAAGATTTTTTATTTTATTTATTTGACAGACAGAGATCACAAGCAGGCAGAGAGGCAGGCAGAGAGAGAGGAAGGGAAGCAGGCTCCTTGCTAAGCAGAGAGTCCGATGCGGGGCTCGATCCCAGGACCCTGGGATCATGACCTGAGCCGAAGGCAGAGGCCCTAACCCACTGAGCCACGAAGGCACCCCGATAACCCTATTTTAAACCTGACTCCTCCCAGAGCTTTCCCCTATCCCTTTGCTTTATTTTTTTTCTCCATAATACTTAGAACCATCAAATATATTACATATTTTAATATTTGTTGTTGTTGTTGTTGTTTTGCTCCTCTGTTTACCTCCATTAGAAGTATGTTCCTTGAGAATAGGATTTTGTTTCTTCCTGCTTTGTTAAGTGCTACAAACCCAGTGCATATAACAATGTTAGGCACACAGATGGGGTTCACTGTACATTTATTGTGTTTATTAAGAGCATGGAAAATACGGAACAATGAAGAGATATTCAGATTAGGTAAAGGCAGAGAAGAAGCTGGAAGGTGTGATAAGAAAATAAAAAAGGAACATCAAGAGGGACTAAGCTATGGAGGATTAAGGGGGAAGGAGTTTCAAGATGAGTGTGGTGGTCAAAGCCAACAAGAACATCATGGAGATACAGTTGTCTCCCATTATCCACAGGGGATATACTCCAAGACCCCCAGCAGGTACCTGAAACCCCACATAGTACTGAACACTATCTATATTATGGGGTTTTTTTCTATACATGCCTGGCTATGATGAAGTTTAATTTATAAATGAGGCAGAATAAGAGATTAATAACAATAATAAATAGAATAATTACAATAATACATTACAATAAAAGCTATGTGAGTGTGGTCTCTTTCTTTTTCTCAAAAATATCTTATTGTATTGTACTTACCCTTTTGCTTGTGATGATGTGAGATAATAAAATGCCTATGTGATGAGATGAAGTGAGGAGAATGACATAGGCATTGTAACATAGGGTTAGATTACTGTTGACCTTTTCACAATAAGTTAGAAGGAGGATCCTCTGCTTCCAGAATGTGGTTGACCACAGGTAACTGACCATGGAAAGAAAAGCCACCAGAATTAGTATGGGAGAGGACTACTGTATTAAGAAAGATAAGAACTAAAATTTCAACTGGATAAAAGCAATAAAATAAATTTTAATTTGAATGGCAAAAAAATCCCCAGGCATCACCCATTCAGACTTCTTAAGCCTTTAAGAATTTCTTTGGAAATCTAGTTCTCACAATGAAGCAGGAAGTAAAGGAAAGCTACAAGAGCATCTGTTCTCATGAGATTTTCGGACTTGAATCACAAACTAAAGGAAGTTTGGATAGTTCGGATAAAGTTCAGATACTTATCTGAACGTTAGTGGTGGTTATTTAAACCAAACTGAATGCAATATACTACAGTTCATCTTCTAAAGACTAAAAACTTATTTGAGAACGTTGGCCATAATGGTATTCATACCAAACATGTAGTTACTAACCTTTCATATCTGCTCTACATAATGATGTTGACATGAGGACTATACGTAGGTTTTCTGCTGTCATTACATTTGTTGGAGGCAAACCTAAATAAACTATGTTAGTCTATGTTTGTCTGGTGTTTAATAAACCAACATATTCATGTGCATCTTAGTTTTATGGTGATATTCTGGTGAAATTTGCGAGTAAGATCAAAGGCATTAAGGCAGCATTGAGATAACTTTAAATCTCTCCTAGGTGCAGATCAATGAGTGCTTTGATTGTAATAGGAAACAATAGCTCATTGATTTTTATGTAGTTAAAGACATTTGTTTTTGACCTACATCCAAAACCAAGGCCAACAAAATGTAGTAGAAATTATATGTTGGGTTGTATTTCAGTTTGATACAGGAGAACAGAATAATTCTCTTCCATTTGTATAACGTTTTGCTGAACTTGCTCTATACTTTAAAGCAATCAACAGATAATGCACACTCTGGGAAGCAACCCAATGGGAAGTGGGCTTAAATACATGGTATAAAACAGAATTGGGTGAGTTTAACTGCATTTTTGGCTTGGCTAATACTTTAAACCAGTTTTCAAATATCTAGACTCAGTAAAATTCAAAATACGCATTGTACAGCTTAATTCTCTTCTCCTTTTAAAACTGATGTGCATTTAATAGGATATGAAATCTGTAAAGCCTTATGCATTTATGGCTAACTCACCGTGTACTTCATAAAAAACTCTGCAGTGTCCAGAGAGTCAGCAGTTCCCATTGTCCTAAGAAGAAGCTTTTATAAGGAAAACCCAGAACAGAAACCTGAAGCTCTAAATTTATGAAATATTCAAGTCTAAATTGATCACTAGGGCATTAGGCTCTAAGAAACACTTCTATGTTGAATTGAATTACATTACAGAAGGAAGGAACCTCTGGCAGCAATCCAAACTGAGAAGAGATGTTCTTTAAGACAGGGTTGCTCTCTTTTCTTCATGAGTCTCTAGGAAGCTTTTTATCTTGGTTCTCAAAAGCCTGGCATCCCAGAAAGTTTTGTTACAGATAAATTAAGCAATTAGGGTTACAGGCAATAGCATTCTTCTGTTCTCACGGAAGAGAAGAGCCTTTAGTATGGTTTAGTTTGTTCCTGAAAGGTCAGGGAAGGGCTAATGCTTCACTTCCTTGCTGCTCTAGTGACTGTTCCATTTCAAAGGATCTTAGGGAAAAACGGCTAATAGGAAAGGTTAAGGGAAGGCCTGGAAAAGAAGAGGATTGCAGAGAAGAGGCCCTGTAAATCAGCTAGGAAAAGAAAACAAAGCTGGGAATTCTAATTAATGACGTGTTTCTAGGATTCTTTTTTTAAGGACTTATTAGGAAGTGAGGGTTCAGAAAGTGTGGGAGCTTTAGAGATTCAGTAAAGGGATTTAGGATATTACAGATAATTAATTTTTAACCTTTTGTATTAAGGCCTTAAAATATGTTTGAGTGATGACAGGAAGATTGCTATTAAACCTATGCTTTGGGTAGTTATACAGCTGTATTTAATCAAGGCATGGTTCTGTAATTTTACTAAGCATGTATCTAAGGATTTGGGATTGGGAGAATGTCACTAATGTAAATGGAGAAAAGAACTTCAGGGTTAGCAGAAGGCCTGGGCTTCATATTTCTCCTAAAGTATTCAAAATACTCTGATAGCTTTATTTCATCACTAGATAGCATGGCAGTAATCAACAGCCACGGTTGTTACTGATAATGTTTATGAGAATATTTAAACATGATTTTCCCATCCTCCTGACTCTTCCTTTAAATAACTCTAATCTATTTAATTGTTCTGGATGTGACCTGTCACATACAACGTGAAAAATCCTGTAGAAAACTTCAACGGACAAAGGAAACTAACGAGGAAGAGTAAAGAGGACAAAAATAATATAGTGGGGAAGACTTTTGTTCAAGGTTTTGAGAAACTTAAAAGATATTAAGAGAATAAGAAATGATGGGAAGTTAGGTGGTCTACAATATTTAAAGAGACCAAAAGAGATCACTTGAAGGAAAGATAGTAACTGAGAAAATAGTTGAAACAGTTAAAAAAATAAAAACTGGCTACTCAGTGTTTGGATTTTTAATATTAGGATGGACTCTGGTCATTTTTCATTTCAGTTCTGAAAAATTCTCAGATTCTTGCTTCATCTTTTAGTTGTGGTTTTGCTACAGGTTTTGCTACAATAATGCTGCATAACAAAGAACTCTCAAATTTCAGTTGATACACAATCAAATGTTTCTCTATCGTACATCTTCACATTCTCACCAACATTTATTATTTTTCATTAAAAAAATTATAGCCATCTTAGTGTGTGTGAAATAGTATCTCATTTTGGTTTTGATTTGCATTTCCCTAATGAATAATGATAGTGAGCATCTTTCCATGTCCTTATTTGCCATTTAAATTTTTTTTTAAAGAAACATCTATCCAGGTCCTTTGTATATTTTTAAACTGCTTATTTGTCTTTTTTATTATGAGTTATATAGAAGCGTTTAAATATATTCTGGATTGTAACCCTTATTAGACACATGATTTGCAAATATTTTTTCTTATTCTGTAGGTTTTGTTCTTTTGTGATAATGTCCTTTGAAACATCCAAGTTTTGGATTTTTAGTTCAAATTTATCTATTTTCTTTTGTTGGCTATACTTTTGTATCATAACCATGAAATAATTGCCAAATCAATGTCATAAAGACTTTCTCCATTGTTTTCTTCTAAGAGTATTATAGTTTTAGCTATTAAACAAAAGATTGATCTATTTTGAATTATTTTTTGTGTATGCTATGAGTCATGGGTCCAAGTTCATTCTTTTGCATATGGGTATATCTTTAATCACTTTAAATGTCAGTGGATTAAATGAACTAATAAAAGATAGACAGTGTCAGAGTGGGTCAAAAAACAAGGCTCACTTAAATATTGTCTACCAGAAGCTCACTTGAAATATAAAAACAAATATAGATTAATATTAAAAGGATGGTGAAAGGCATAGTGTACTGAGATTAATCAAAAGACAGATGAGGTATGTTTTCTTAACTTCAGACAGAGCAGGGTTCAGATTAAGGAAAAGTAGCAAAGATAAGAAGGAGCATAACATTACGAAAAAGGGGACAATTCTCCAAGAAGATATAGCAATCTTTAATATGTATGGCTCTAACTGCAGAGCCAGAATGCATGATGTAAAACCTCACAGAAATGCAAAGAGAAATATATGAATCCACTCTCATAATTGGAGACTTCATTGACATTCTATTAGAAAGGGACAGATCTTTCAGACAGAAAATGAAGGAGGGCATAAACTCAGTAGTACCATTAAACACTTGGCCCTAATGGACATCTATAGACTACTTCCCTCAATAGCGGAATTACACATTCCTTTCAAGTTCACATGGAACATTCTCCAAATTAGACCACATTCTGGACCATAAAATACACTTTATCAAATTTTAAAAAGGAGAAATCATACCAAGTGTGTTCACAGACCACAGTGGGAAAAAAAAAAAACAACTTGGAGAATAACCAACATACCTCTAAACAATACATGGTTCATAGAAGAAATTGCAGAGTAAATTAATTTTTTTAACTAACTGAAAGTAAAAATACAACTTAACATTTGTGGGATGCAGTGAAAGCAGTGCTTAAGGGGAAAATTATAGTATTGAAAACATATATTGCAAAAGAAGAACTATTGAGCACCAATAATTTAAGCTTCTACCTTAGTAAACTAGAAAAAGAAGGGCACATTACATCTAAAGTATGAACAAGTAAAGCAATAATAAAAACTGCAGTTGAAGTCAATAAATTTAAAAAGAGGAAATCAAGAGAAAGTCAACAAAACGTAAGGCTGTTTTTTTGAAAAGATGAATAAAAACTATAAGCCTCTAGTCAAAAATTAAGAAAAAAAGAGAGAAGACACAAATTAATAATATCAGAAGTAAAAGGAACATCATTATACGTCTCATGAACATTAAAAGGATAATAATGGAAGTATATGAATAATTCTATGTCCATCAAATTGATAATCTAGATCAATGGACCAATTCTTTGAAAGATACAATCTGACAAAACTCATAAAAGAAGGAATAGATTATCTAAATAGACCTATAACTATTACAGAAATTGAATAAAAAATAAGTCACCTTCCAAAGTAGAAAGCACCAGGCCCAGATGGGTTCACTGGCAGGTTCTGTGAAACATTTAAGACATTATACCAGTTCTCTGCAATAGCTTCCAGGAGCCAAAAGCAAAAAGAGTATTTCTTAACTATATTTCCTAACTAATTTATGAGACCAGTATCAACTGAATACAAGATCAGATAAAGACATTACAAGAAAAGAAAACTACAGAGCTCTGTATCTCATGAATATGACACAAAAAATTTCAATAAAATATTAACAAATTGAATTAAACAATACATAGAATAAATTATACATCATGAGATTTATTATGGAAAGTGAGATTTTATTTATTTTATTTACTTATTATGGAAAGTGAGATTTA
Organism: Taxidea taxus jeffersonii; assembly: GCA_003697995.1. NCBI lineage: Eukaryota > Metazoa > Chordata > Mammalia > Carnivora > Mustelidae > Taxidea > Taxidea taxus. The sequence continues at coordinate 7,099 of ML103590.1, read as the reverse complement.
TTATGGAAATACAAAACTGGTTCAATGTTCCAAAATTAATTAAGATAATCCTCTGAAGAAAAAATAATATCAGCATTGCAATATACAAAATCATATCAATAAATGCAGAAAAATTTGGCAAAATTCAACGCCCATTCATGATAAAAACCCTCAGCAAACTAGGAATAGAGAGGAACTTGATAAAGAATACCTACAAAAAAACCATGTGACTAATATTCTTAATGGTGAGAAACTTGAAATTTTCCCATGAAGATTATGAACAAGGCAAGAATGTTCCATCTCACCACTCCTTTTCAACAATGCACTACAAGTTCTAATTAATGCAGTAAGACAAGAAATGGAAATGGAAATAGAAGTGTGCACGTTGGGAATGAAGATATGAAACTATTTTTTTGTGGATGACATGCTTTTCTGTATACAAAATCTAAAAGACACAACAACAACAACAACAACAAAATACTCCTGGAACTAATAAGCAGTTATAACCAAGTTGTAGGATACAAGTTTCATATACAAAAGTCAGTCATTTTCTGATATAACAGCAACAAACAAACAGCGATTGTTTTTTGTGCCTTGCACATAGATTTTTGAATCTTCTTCATGTCACAAAGCTAAATTCTCAGTCATTGCTTCCAGACTACACACCTGGAGTCCATAATTCATGTGGCTTTACCCAAACTCACCAACATTTCAATCCATGAAGATGTTTATGTTTCCTTTGAGCCACTCTATGTTTTTTTTTCCCCTCCTATTTTTTTTTCCTGATTTATTAACTGTTGCTTTGTATTTAAGGTGAAGGAAGTGAGTCAAAATATGAATTCAATACACCATCTTTTTTTTAAAAGATTTTATTTATTTATTTGACACAGAGAGAGAGAGAGAGATCACCAGTAGGCAGAGAGACAGGCAGAGAGAGAGGGAAGCAGGCCCCCTGCTCAACAGAGAGCCCGATGCGGGGCTCCATCCCAGGACCCTGAGATCAGGACCTGCGCTGAAGGCAGAAGCTTAACCCACTGAGCCACCCAGGTGCCCCTCAATACACCATCTTTACAAGACATCTTTGACTAGCCATTTAATAGATTCTTTTAATACTTAACCCCCTACCTCATCATGCTTTTCCACATGTTTTTAATGTTTCTCAGTGCCTTGAACATGCCAAGCTCTTTCCTACCTTAAAATCTGAACAATTTCTTCTACTAAGACAGTCTCGGTTAAGCTCTTTCACATGGCTGATGTTCATCTTCCAGGTCATAGCTTTGGTCACCTCACTAGGAAGGAAATCCCCTGTTAGTCAACATAAGTAGGCCCTCCTTTTTCCCATGATTTTTTTTTTAACCTCAGGATCCTGTTAGATTCCCTCAGAGCATTCCTTAAGATGAATAATTAATGATTTATCAGTTTATTGCCTGGTTGTATGACCTTAAATCCCTATCAGAAGGAGAGTTCTACAAAGGACATTTCTCTGAAAGTTATATAGTTCAGCCGTTGGTGAGCATTTGTTGAATAAATGTCCAAAATTTGTCTTTTTTTATGATGTATATCATTGCTAAAGAGGAATCAGCTTTACATACACAAAATTTGTAAGAGTCTAGATTGTTAAGACATCATCTTTTTTTTCCCTCATTAAAAAAAACCAAAAACCTCTAAATCAGTATATAGATAGGATGTGGTAAAGAGATCAACACTTAGGTTACAAGTTAGGCCCAGTTATTGAAAAATTATTTAGAATTATCATATGAAACAAGTCTTTGCCTCCAAAGATAATCCTTTGAGTTACTTATGCTGTGTTCTCTGTGTTTGCTTTAGGTCTACAAAAACACTTCTATTTTCTAACTCAAAGACTGTAAAATTTGAGAGCTGGTGATGGAAAATTATTGTAAGATTTACTTGAGCTCAGAAGCAAAATTTTAGATACTTGCTCAAGACTTATCTTATTCACTGAAGCATAACACCTTGACATGATTAAAAGCCTCCAGTGACTAATTCCCACATGAATTTTCTAAGTCATTCTTTTATTTGAGAAATATTTTGGAACCTCTTAAAGGTGTAGATTGGGACCAAACAAAATGAATAATTACTTAGAACTTCAGTTTCTAAGACCTTCAGTAGAATGAGTTAGATTTTCAGATTCAGATAAGTAAATGCTTAAGTATTATTTAATTGCATCTTTTTCTGTTGACAAATGCAATTGATGGAAAATATGCTTGTAGATCATGTGTTCTACTTTCTTACCAAAATAAGTGAATTATAACAGGAATTCTATGGTTTGGAACAAAGACGAATTTGAATTAGGAAATTTAATTAAATATGGAGCCGTGGGGAAATTGTATATGAGGAGGTAAAGGAAACCAAAACTCTTACACTCTTGTAATGTGTGCAGTGTTTACAAAAACCTGCCAAATTTTTAATCCCTGTATACCATGGGCTAAAGCACAATATGAAAATTTAGCTTCTGTCTTAGTCATCTATTCATATACACTATATTAGCTTGGGACGTTAAAGAAATATTTTAGTAACACCGCAAGAATTGCAGCCAACAATCTTTTCCGGGTTATGTGCAAAGTAAACAGTGACTAGGAAGGAAACTTATTCAGTAAGAGAACTTTAAATTTTTATAACTATAACTTTTGGTATGGGGGAGGAAATGAAATGAAATTGCTGGGCTGTTAATGAATTCTGGCTTTATTTAGATATAGTATCTTTTCACCAAAAGTATATGTTGGATATCATTTCGGATGGTAAGTTCCCAGAAAAATTAATAAGGGACATTCTAATTTGGACACAAAGAGTAAAAGAACTATTTGTGGATTGGAACATGGAATAGTTGCAAAGCAAGGGAGGGAATCCTTTGAAGACAAGGAAGTTTCAACTCCTTTCTACTATGAAGAGGAGCCAATGGACAGATTCTGCACCAAGAGATGCTGCAGCAGAACTGGGACTTTTAATATTCAGTCTTATTTTGTGTGTATTTTTCTGAGGTAATTGTGTGTCTTCGTGCCCTCTCCTGATTTATCTGTACCACTGCTTTTTCAGGCACAGAGTGGAATCTTCATTCAGTTCTCTTAGAAAAGCATCTAGTGTTGTTGCCAAATGAATTATGAGCTGCCATAGACCAATCTTGCAGTATTCATTGCCACTCTTACAGCACCATCCCCTCAAGCTTTCAGGTTCTGTTAGAGCCACAGTTATTGTTTCCCTAGGGGTCTCCATACAATATAAAGAAACCAGATCAGGAGACCTGCTTATTTTATTTCTTCAGCTTTTCCACTCAGTACTTAGTATTTTACTTTCCTTTTCATTGAGATAGGCATCATTGTGACAATTTTACAGATATAGACAAAAACAACAAACAAAAACAACCCAAAACATTCTAAATAACCTAATTGATGACAGATGATTTTTGTCCCTGTACAGACCTCTGAAACTCTGAACTCTGGGACTGTGATTTTTTTACCCTTGTTATCCCCATTGCTTTTACCTTCACAACTTACACCATGTCTAGGCATGTTTGTTTCCAATGAGAAGGGCTGGGAGGGAGTCAAGAAAATATTTGTCTCATAACCAAGAAGGAAATTGGCTTACACCCTGAAAACATATTACATCTGGGCCCAGAGATAGAAGCAAAGTCACTATTGGGATCATATTATTAAAAAAAAAAATTAGCCATGTTCATTCAACCTTACTTCCCCAAACTGGAAGATAGCACAGCAATGTAGTTGAGAGCACAGATCTGGACTGTTCTGACAACTGAGATTTTAATTCTATCCCCACCACTTTCTATCTAGATGACGTTAGATTTATTTGTTGGTTTTAAAAATATGAGAGTCTACAGTCCTTACAAAATACCTTCCCTCTTGATTAATAATCTCCATCTCTCTACATCCCTATAAACTGAGCCTTCATACCCATGCACTTTAACTTCACATCTCTTTTTATTTTTTCCCCTCTACTAGGTTTAAAAGGAAACACACACACACACACACACACACACACACACACACAGGTACAAACAAAACAAAACAAAAACAATATAAAAAACTTAAAAGTGGAGTATGAAAGTAAAAGGCAAGTAAGTGTTAAAACATAATATGATACATGAAAAAATTTTAAATCTTACTTTAAAAACCAAACCAGGTGAATGGAAAGACTGAAGAATTTCATTCAAGAGAAATCCATGAGATGTAAGGGGAAAATCAGGAGGAAAAAAGAAGAAAGATGGGGAAGATAGTTATATGGTTGAATATTGAGCTTGTCTTAAGTTTAGATATGGTGATTGCAGATGGATAAGGGATAAAGAAAGATTCACATTCAAAAACTCAGCCATATTTTGTTGGTAAATTATCACATTACCTTGAGAAAATTTCATAGCCTTAAGATCTTAAATTGGAAGTATTTGTTATCTCCTTGCCTGAACATTAACTTGACTATTGAATAAATATTGATAAATAAATGATCCTGGAAATAACATAAATGCTTGAAACTGAGGTTCCCATTTTGATAATAGGTGATATGCCTCATAACTAATTATGTTTTTTGAAAAGTTCAGAAAAATTAATAAATGAATGCTTTTGAAGAATGTATGTAAATGATGCATACTTTAATTTCTTTGAGGGCAACAAAAATAGTTCAATTTACTCATGCCTTAAAAATATTTTTTTTGGAGTCAAAGCATGGAAATAATCATAAGAAATTAAAAATGAAAAGAAATAAAAACAACCAGTTTTATCCAATTAGACCAAATAAGTTATGAAATCACAGATATGAGAATAATAAATCTTATTCAGAAACTTCAGATATTTTTACTGATATTGGCAGCTGTTCTCAGTTCAAGATAGTTATGTAATAGGTGGATTTTCATGCTGTGTGCTTGGTTTGACAATCTGTGCACTTTACTCCCCTTCTTACAGTGTGTCCTAAATAATTAAATTCTCAAAACAAAGCCAGAGCCTAGAAATGAGCACCTATTATTTAAGCAATAGGAAAATAGTCAAAAGTACAGAAAATTTGAGTTTAATTTTTTTCTCATTGATGAAAGTAAACAGTTGTTTCAGTGTGTGTTTTTCTCATCCAGTAATCAGAATTTTAATATTGAGTTGCTTAGACTTATGAGAAGAAAAATGTATCCTGACAGCCCTTCTTTTTTAATCTGTGATTTTTGTTGTTGTTTTTGTTAAACTGCTTAATCTGGGACTATGCATTCACAAGCTAAGCATGTTCCTAGAAATGACTTTAATACCAAATTCTAGGTTCCAGAGAAAGATGTTTCATGTCTCACATTTCCCCCCCAAATAGTATCTTAGTCCGTGCTCACATCTTTGACAATAGGCATGACAAAGGTTGTACTATTCTATTTCATAGATACAATAATCAGCACACAAGCTAGTCAAAATTCCCCATCCTCAGAGCTTTTCCTACTAACCCAAAGAGAAAAGATACCCATTCTTATTTATCCAACTTACTAGAAAAGTCAGAGTCACGGTCCAGATCCAACCTCAGTAGACAATAAAGACGCCAAAGAGGAAGTAATTCAGAAGGCAGAAACCACTGGCATGGATTCCTATCCATGTTCTCCACTGGACCAAGCCATTTACTTTCACCTGTAGATACTGTTCAGCATGCAAAAAAGAAAGTTTATGGGATGCATAGTCAACTGGCAGTCCCCAGCTCAGCCTCCCCCAGATTTCTGTGAAAATACTTACAAAAACAGTAAAAAATAAGAAAATTCCTTAACATCAAACACTTGAAGTGGGCATCAATCAGTTTATTTCTAAGATCTGAGAGAAAAGTCCTCTTTCCAGAAGACTCCTTTCACATCATTTTGCTAGAAACAATTTTAACTGTCATGCATGAAAGTTTCTTCAGAAGGGACATTTTTTTTCTACCCAAATAAATATATACCAGCTGCCATCTTGTTTTCTCTTGATGGAATTTTTTTTGTCTTTCAGGGTATCATGTTTTCTTTAATTCCATTGATGGTGATGAATGATACTATTTAAATTTCCTCTTTTTTCTAATAAATTATGTTTCTTTCTGTGAGGTTCTGAGATGATATTCTTTTTGCATGATTTCCCCACAAAGGATCTGAGCTCTGTACCAAACAGAAAAGGGGGCACAGTTCCTCTTTTGAGGCACACTAGTTTTTCAGTCAACCAGAGTACCTTCTCTCTTGCCTCTCTGACCCACCTATTAGAAAACAATTGGGAAGACACTGGCTTAAGCAGTCATATTCTGAGGGACACACTGGGGACAGAGATAACATTTCTTAAGCAAAATATTTGGAGGAAAGCAGAAATCCAGGTACCAATAAGCATTGTTCTTATATGCTTTCATAGTTTTGCCACTAAGTATGAGGAAGATTATAAAACAGGGATTTCCAGATTAACGGATAAACACACATGTAATTTGCTAAATATGCCAAATCTCCCCCATCTCAGGAGATGTATCATTTAATATTTATACCAGCATGCAGCCTTACAAAGTATTCTGTCATGCTTTTAGATTTTTTCCAGTTAAGTGAGAAATAGTAACACAGGATAGTTTTAATTTACATTTCTCTTATTTTGAATGATATTGGTCACCTTTTCCTATTATTAAGAGCCATTTGCATATTTTTTTTCCTGTGAACTGTCTAGTTCCTGTGAACTTAGCTAGTGAGGTATCACTAGCTCATTTATTTTATATGGCAGTGAGAATTTTTTCCTTAGGAAAATCAATGACTTTTTTGGGACCCATCAAAGAACTGAAGTTGCAGAAATGGCCACTGGACATTTAGAAAGACAGGGGGTTCCAGAGAGTCACACCTGAACTCTGCTTATTTGGAGAGCAGCCACTAGAGCCATCAGCTAATAGGACACTCATTAAATAGTAATGTCGATGAATTGTTAAATTCCTCACTGTGGTGACTTATACCTCCAGGAGCCGTAGGACATCCTCATGTTGAAGATTTGAGAAAGAGCTTCTCATGGCCCTGGCAATGCAAGGGAAAGAGTAATTATTGTCAAATGTGCCCAAACAGTTCTCCATGAGAAAGGGCTAAGTCTTCAGAGGATGGACTTTCATAGAATCTTATTCCACCTTGTTGAAGGGCATTTCTCTCATT
>ML103589.1:0-20380 GCA_003697995.1 Taxidea taxus jeffersonii | reverse complement strand
TTTTTTTTTTTTTTCAGTAAATCTAGAAGAAACTAGAGGATGAAAATATATTGAGGTGCGGCCATACAAGGCAATACTGAGCAGTTGTTAAAAAAAGAAATGAGGGACGCCTGGGTGGCTCATTTGGTTAAGCAGCTGCCTTCGGCTCAGGTCATGATCCCAGCGTTCTGGGACCGAGTCCCATATCGGGCTCCTTGCTCGGCAGGGAGCCTGCTTCTCCCTCTGCCTCTGCCTGCCACTCTGTCTGCCTGTGCTCGCTCGCTCTCTCTCCCTCTCTCTCTGACAAATAAATAAATAAAATGTTAAAAAAAAAAAAAGACCTTTAAAAAAAAGAAATGAATCGGTCTATAAGTGCTGAGGTAAGAAGAATGCCTAAGAGATAGCAAGAAACAGAACAGGAGGGGCGCCTGGGTGGATCAGTGGGTTAAAGCCTCTGCCTTCAGCTTAGGTCATGATCCCAGGGTCCTAAGATGGAGCCCCGCCCTGGGCTCTCTGCTCAGCGGGGGGCCTGCTCCCTCCTCTCTTTCTGCCTGCCTCCCTGCCTACTTGTGATCTCTGTCTGTCAAATAAATAAATAAATAAATAAAAACTTTAAAAGAAAAAAAAAGAAACAGAACAGGAAGTATAGTGTGAGTCCATTTCTCTGAAAACATTCTCCTACCGCTGCCTTTTAGTGTTTGTCAAATCTCCCTTGCCCATCTCAGGATGGCAATCTGGCAGATCCTTTGCTTTGCAGCCCCTTAAGAATATTAAAGGTCTGCTCCAACGCAATTTAAATTCAGGCTCTTTGCATCTTCAAAGTACATATTGCACAGAGCAACACGAGGCTTATCATTTTAACACATTTATTTCCCACCACGGCCCTCTGAAAGAGGTGCTATGATTATCATCTTCAATTTACAGATAAGGAAATTATAGGATAGAGTGGTTAAACAGTTTTTCCAAAGTCGCACAGATCGCATATGGCAGAACCAGTGTTTACAGTGTCAGAATCCATGCTCTTAACCTGTGTGTCTGTGTGTCACTCTAGGCTCACAGGACTACAGAGAGCACTTTTTCTTGGTTCAGATTTTCAGTAGGTACAGTATATATCATTAACTAGATATACTAGCCTTTCCCCTGGTTAGGGACAGATGGCTTGTTTCCAGCATTGTGCTATTTATCACAAACATTGCTGCAATGAACTTCTTTGGTCAGGTGTTTTTGTGCATTGTGCAAACATTTTGGTAGGTTAGATTCATAGAAGTCAAATTGCTGGGTCAAAGTGCAAATTTAAATTTGGATAGCTGTTCTAGATACCTATTGCTGTAGGACAAACCACCCCCCAAATACAAGGCCTAAAGCCACCGCTTTATCTTATTCATAATTTTGCAGGTGAGGAATTCAGGAAGGGCTTAGCTGGGCGGTTTATTTTTGCTTCTCTGCCGAGCTGGCTTCCTCACTCACAGGACGAGGCCTCAGCACTTCTTGACCTCTCTCTGCAAGTGATGCCATACCCTCCAGGACTCCTGTGCGTGCTTTGGGCTTCTCACAGCTGGTCATTGCAGTTCAGATAAGAGGCAGGATGTGGAACCTGCTGGGCAAGTTAAGGGATATGCTTGGAACTATAACAGTGTCACTTTTGCTAGATTTTATTGGCCAGAGAACGTAAACACCAGCCCAAATTCAAAGGAAAGGATCGCTGTCCTCCTTTCTCTATGGGAGAACTGTCAAAGAATTTGTGATCATCTTTATTCCACCACAGTAGCTATTTCCAAATTGCCCTCCAAAATGCTGGTCAGTTTACATTCCTGCAATGTTTGGGGCTGTCTCCCCATACCCTCACCAATGCTATAAGTTGTAAAACCTTTCATTGGTGCCCATCTGGCAGTTGAAAATGGCATTTCATTGCTACTTTGTTATCTGTTTCTTTCTTTATGAGTGAATGTGAGCATGTATTTACTATTCATCTGGAATTTTCATGTATTTACTGTTCATCTGGAATTTTTCTTTCCTTGTGAATTGTCCATTTTTTAATTTGGTTACCTCTTTCTCATGTTGACTTCTAAAATGTGTATATTAAGTATATTAGCTCTTTGTCCGACATCCTCTTACAAATAGTGTTCCCAGTGTGTGATCTTTTAACTTTTCTCCATTCGGATTTTTAATTTTATTTTTTATGTGTTCAAATAATCAGTGTTTTACTTTAAGACTTCTGGGTTTTGTGTGGTGTGTTCCTCCCTTTTTCAGAATTTTCCTGCTAGTTTCAAATGTTTATTTTTCCAGAGGAAGATTAATATCATTTTCTGAAGCTCCCTCCCCAATCTTGTTGGTATTTGGATTGAAATAGCTTTCAGTTGATAAACCCCTTAGAGAAAATGCACAACTTTCAATTGGAGGGCAGGGTTGGTCATCACTTTGTTTTGGGTCTTCTATTCTTTTTTTTTTTAAGATTTTATTTATTTATTTGACAGGCAGAGATCACAAGTAGGCAGAGAGGCAGGCAGAGAGAGAGGGAAGCAGGCTCCCTGCTGAGCAGAGAGCCCGATAACGGGGCTCGATCCCAGGACCCTGAGATCATGACCGGAGCCAAAGGCAGAGGCTTAACCCACTGAGCCACCCAGGCGCCCCTGGGTCTTCTATTCTGTAGGACATTGAGGCTTATTGAGAGGTGGCAGTGCCATCTCAGGGAGGCCCCAGTACCCTGGGCACCTGTAGGGAAGGGAGCCCAAGAGCCCAGCAAGGGGCACCCTGGGGTCAGGTAGGCCCTGCACAGGCCTGTCCCTGGGAACCCAAGGCTTGGCCAAGGGAGGCCTAGAAGACAACCCAAAGGTACAACCCCAGACCTCCATGCAGGGTGAGTTCCAGCCTCCCTAAAGGAAACATTCCTTGGAAGCCCAGGAGAGAGGCCAGATGTTCCCTCAGAGAGCCGGTTCATGAAGTAGGAGATTTCACAGAGCAGCACCTTGTTCAAAAAACCAAGTAGTAAGGCCTTTGCCAGGGACCATCCTACTGGTCTCAACATCACAGCCATGGGGAGAGGCAGGGATCTGCTCTGGGAACCGCAGGTACAGGTGGCGGCTCTGGGAACAGGCCTTCAGGCTTGCCTTCCCAACCCTGCTGGGCTCCATTGGCTTCTGGCCACCCCGGGGCCTCAGACTGCAGCATCCAGCTCCTCCTTACCCAGGCAGGGGCTCAGAGGCTTGCCCACAGGCATCCAGGGAGACTGAGTGGCACTCATGTATTCTGGGATCATTTGTTAAGTGCCTGTTATGTGCCCATCTGTGTCCTTGAGATGCAGTAGAGCAAAATTCCTGCCCTTCTGGAGCTGATAGACATAAAATAACTGTGGTGAAAATGTCAGGAGATAAGTGCTCCAGAAGACTAGGGGGCAGGTAAAAGGACTTGGGGGCTGGGGGTGGTAGCAGCGGAGAAGACAGTCATTGTTTCTGGGGATCATCCATTTGCTCTCCAGCTTGGCTCACCAGTGGGGACCCTGTGCAGGAAAGCCAGGAGGGAGTAGAAGGTGCTTATTCCCCTGGCTCCTTCCCTGAAGGGTCACAGCCCCTGTCTGGGGGCCCTCTCCCACAGTACTCTCCTTCCTGTTTCCAATAGCCCCTTCCTTCTGTCCCCCTCAAGCCTGGGAGTAGTAAAGTTGTCCCATGCCCCCCGCATCTGAGCATTGCACTCTCCCTTGGGGGGTCCTTATATCCCACTCACACTGTTGCAAACAGTCCTCGAATAATCCTAACTGGAGTGCTGTGTTCTGCTGTAACACTGAGAAACACAGTGGCACCTGAGCAGGCTAGAAAGCAGGAAGGTGGTTTGCCATGTAGATACCTAAGGGAAGTGTGCCTGTGCAGAAGGGATTACCAGTGCAAAGGCCGGGAGAGGGAAAGTTACGCTTGAACATTTATTTATTTATGTATTTATGTATTTATTTATTTATTTATTTATTTATTTATTTATTTGAGAGAGAATAAGCAGGGGAAGGAGCAGAGGGAGAATCTTTGAGCAGAATCCCCAACATGAGGCTCCATCTCATGACACTAAGATCGTTACCTGAGCTAAAATCAAGAATTGGACGCTCAACCGCCTGAGCTACCCAGGTGCCCTGGTATATCTGAACTTTTTTTTTTAAGATGTATTTATTTATTTATTAGAGATCACAAGTAGGCTGAGAGGGAGGCAGGCAGAGAGAGAGCGTGGGGGAAGCAGGCTCCCCACCGAGCAGAGAGCCCGACCACGTGGGACTCGATCCCAGGACCCTGAGATCATGACCTGAGCCAAAGACAGAGGCTTTAACCCACTGAACCACCCAGGTGCCCCACATATCTGAACATTTTGAAGAAAAGCAAGAAGCCAGAGTGGCTGGAGCAGAGGGAAGGGGATCAAAGAGGTGTGTTTTGGGAGGTAAGGCCACTGGAGGCCCCAACTGAGGAGAGGCTGTTCTTTAAGACTATTGCTCTGCTGCTGTGTGGAGAGCCAGCTGTGGGGGCTCAGAGGTGGAAACAGGGAGGCCAGTGAGAGGGCTATTGCAGTATCCCAGGTGGCTGAGATAGCAGGAGGGAAGACATGAGCCCACAGGATTTGCTAGCAGGTTAGATGTGGAGGTGCAAGAACAAGGAGGCAAGGGTGCTTCAGGGTTTCTGGCCTATTGGACTTCTCTGGGCTGCTAGTTTTGTGTGGCTGCCCTGCACCCATCTAGCCTGGCCTTCATGTGCTGTCCCTCTGGGGGCTGCAGACCCATCTCTTTTCCGGCGTGCCGACTGGTCTGCCAGCAACTTCCAGGAGGGGTTCTTGAGCAGATCTCAGCCCCCTCTACTTGGGACCATCTCTCTGCCATCCTTGACCCTGGGATAGGAATAGATTCTGGCCCTGGGGCACTGGGAACAGAGGCAAAGCCAGATCCCAAGAGGCAGCCCCAGTGAATTGACTATTGCTCCTTTAGTGACGTGCTTTCTGGGGTACCCCCAGATCCATACTCTTCAGCCTGGGCCCTGTGGGTCAGCCAGACTTGAACATGACCTCCTTCTTCTTCTGTCATTCTCTTGGCTGGCTTCCTCTCAGGCTCCAGGCCTCTGTGGGGCTATCTGAGGCCTCAAGTGAAGAGCCTGCCCAGGGGTGGCCCAACCCTTCCTCAGAGACTTTGTCAGCCTTGGCCCCTCCTGCTGGACATGGTCTTTCAGAATTCCGGTTTGGAAGGCCTCCTCCCACAACATCCTGTGGGGTCAATTGGCATGGTTGTCACTGCCCCAGCCACTGGATACCAGCTGAGTGCCTTCTGGACCAGCCAGGCCTGGCCTCCACTGATAACAGCACCACCATCTAGACTTCCCCTGAGCCGGCTCCATGTTGAGATCTTCTCGGGCCCATCTACCCAAGTCCGCGGGGGTCCATCTAGCACTCATGGTCAGTTATAAGAGTGGATTCTGAGGCATACTCTCTCCCACTCATCTGCATCTGACCTTGGGCAGTCACCTAACACTCCAAGCCTCCATTCCCTCAGCTGACCTCCTGGTGTCCCTCTCACATTGGAGATCCTCATAAGTACTTTCTGAAGAAGTTACTGAATGCAATACATTTAACACAGTGCCTGACCCACAGTGCATACTCAGTAAAAGAGCTATTTATTTTTTTATTTGACAGAGAGAGAGAGAGTGTGCGCGCACAAGTAGGCAGAGAGGCAGAGAGAGTGGGGGAAGCAGGCTCCCTGCCAGAGCCTGATGCGGGGCTCGATCCCAGAACCCGGAGACCATGACCTGAGCCGAAGGCAGAGGCTTAAACCACTGAGCCACCCGGGTGCCCCTAAGAGAGCTATTTAAATCATCCCCATCTTCAGATGAAGAAACAGAGGTTCAAAGAGAAATGGAACTTCTCCAGGACCACAGGCTGGGAAATGGTGGAGTCGGTTTCCCCTGTGCCCCAAGCCATCCATCTATTCCCACCCCTGCCTTTGTCCCCTTCTTCCCTTCCACTGTGAGGCCAGCACAGAGTAGGTGTCAGCCCATGAGGAAATACATAGAGAAGCCAGGAGTTTATACTCTGAGAATCCCCAGGGGAGGGGAGCATACAAAGATGGGAGATACAAAGATGAGTTAAATGGTCTCAGCTCACAAGATGCTGCCCAGTCTGGAGCTAGGAGCCACAGTGCTCTCTGGGAGCCTCATCCTTCCCTACACAGAAGATTCAAGAAACCTCCAAGGAGGGGTAACACCTGAGTTTCGGGGACACAGCTGGCTCTTTGAATCATACAGGTCACAAGAAATGGTGACTACACAATCTGAAATTTTTTTTTTAAGATTTTATTTGTTTATCTGACAGAGATCACAAGTAGAGAGGCAGGCAGAGAAAGAGGAGGAAGCAGGCTCCCTGCTGAGCAGAGAGCCTGATGCGGGGCTCGATCCCAGGACCCTGAGAACATGACCTGAGCCGAAGGCAGAGGCTTTAACCCACTGAGCCACCCAGGTGCCCCTGAAATTTTTTTTAAGATTTTATTTATTTATTTGACAGACAGAGATCACATGTAGGCAGAGAGGCAGGCAGAGAGAGAGGAAGGGAAGCTGAGCAGAGAGCCCGATGTAGGGGGTGGGGGGCGCGATCCCATGACCTGAGCTGAAGGCAGAAGCCCAACCCACTGAGCCACCCAGGTGCCCCCACAATCTGAATTTTTAAAGACAGTCCAAGTTTTAATTCTGGAACATTCTGTCCCATTGTTGGATAAAGCATCGACTGTCCCAAAGAATCCAATATGGTAGCACCAAATTGACTTCTCACAACCAGGTAGGTCACCAAAATCCATTTTACTCTATATGTCCTAAGCTTGACTTGGGGAAATAGGGCCAAGTACACAGATGCCACCTGCCCCAGCTTCATGGGTGTGTGTGTGTCCTCAGAGACACTAATACCAGCCAAAGCTAAGGGTCATCCACTCCCAGGTCATTAAGTGACTCACTGGCTTGAACAGCACCCACTGCCTGCTCCAGCAATGATCCTAACCCCGGTGCTGGGCACTGTAAGGTCTGGAGCAGCTGTGTGACTCCTCAGAGAAAACACCCTTGTCTTGTATACTTCTTGTCCAGATGGAGGAGCAAGGCCTGGTAGAGGCAACACAAAGTTTTGGCTAGAATATCTCTGATCAAGGCTGCTGCCCAGATATGGTGGCTTTGCTCCCTTAGCACAGCTTTGCAACCTTAGCGTTTTGCTACAGACCTGCCTTTCACATGGACTCCTGCCAGGACTTTTGGTTTCAGTTTCTGAGCGCCAAGAAATAAGTCCTGCCCATTCCCTCTGCTGTCCTCCACACTCTCTCTCCTCCTCCTCTGTCTCTGCCCTTCCTTCCTTTCCCTCCCCAGTGAGACTTGGCCCTCTGGTCCCCTGCTCTGAGAGAAGGGATCAGTAAGGGCGGGGGGGCAGTTAGAGAAGAGAAGAGAATCACCAGAGAAATTGCTCCATTTCCAGGGCTGCTTACTGTACAACTCTAGGGGGTGCAGACTTAACATCTTGAGTTTGTACCTGGGAAGCAGATAAGTTACAGCTGAATTCAGCCTCAGGGTCTCCTTTACTCTGGGGGAAGGAGGTGATTGTTCCCCTGACTGCAACGGGGACCTGGAAGATTCTTCCATTGTGGAATGATGGTGGGAGCCCCGTGAAGGGACATGAAGAGGCTGTGTCCCGGAACCTCTCTAAACCTCGGTTTCCTCCCCCAGTGAAATGGGTGTGATGATAGTCACCTTCCAAGTGGCTGTGAGGAATAAAGGGAATACTGTGTGCAGTGGCACTGGCACAGAGAAGGTGCTCAGAGGATAGAGGAGAGGGCCCTGCAGGGCTCAGGGAGCTGGTCCCCTGACTGAGGCTAGGCCTAGGGAGGACAGCAGAACCACCAGGCCCGGCCACTGCCTGAACTCATGCTCCAGGGCAGGAAACCTACCTGGTTTCCTTTGGGTCCGATAGGCCATCCCCTGCCCTTCCTCTGCTGTGGTCTACCCCACCCCACCCCCCCTTTGCAGGACCCCACTTCCGGCTGTATGCTTAGGGACTGCACAGCTCTGCTGGAACCAAAAAGCCCAAATCCCTTAGGCTGGCCTACAGGCCCCACCCTCTGCCCTACCACTCCTGCTGCTCACCAGCAGCTGCTCACCAGCAACCTTGAGCTTCCTGACACCCCCAAACAAGCCATACATTATCACACCCCCAAGCCTTTGCCCATGCTCCGTTCCTTCTGCGTCACATGCGTGCTTTCTTCCCTCTCCCTTGCCTCATAAGAGAGCTAAATCCCACTCATTGTTTAGAGACCAGCTCAAATGTCGCCTTCTCTGGGAAGCCTTTCCCTGTCCTTCCAGGAAAGAAAATAATCAGCCTTCCTGTTGGCTCCATCAGTTCTGGACTCCGTCAGGAGTGCTGTGGGGCTGAGTCAGTCATGTTTCTACCGAGCCTCAGTGCCCTTATCTATGAAATGGAGGCAAATCCCCTATTTCCAAGGGGGATGGTATTGGAGGACTTCAGTAAAAGGGGACACATGAAGCCCCTAACCATAGTGTGGGCATGCAGTCCATGCCCAGTAAACCCCAGCTGGCCCTTTAATTTCAGCCCGCCATCCCTGCAGGGAGCAGGAAGGGTGGGTCAAGGCATCCTTTCCATCCATTTATTTCAGCTCCATTCAATGGGTCCTCAGGTTCCCGCCCAGGGATGCTGACAACCCACCTCTCATTGGAAACCAACAATGATTGACAGACTCCAAACCCAATGATTGACTTAGTCCTTCCTGGAGCAGGTGGCACGCCCCACTGCCCTCTTGGGAGCCACTATCTGAGAAGGCAGAGGCCAGGAGTAATTTGAGGGGTGGGAGTGATAGGTCTGATTTCCATGGGTAGCCTTAGGTTGGCTTGTGCAGCCTGCCCGCCCCACGGATGACTCAGGTCTACTCCCTACCCTTCCCCTTCAGGAAGAGGCCCTGTCATAATCTCAGTTGTGCTACCTAAAAATAGCTTCAGTTCACAGATACTACATGAACACCAGGCCTTTCCACTCAGGGAAGAGGAAGGCCGTTTCCCCAGTGCATTCTCCCTCAGCCTCTCTTCAAAAACAGATCCTCTGGGGTGGAGTCCTAACACTTCATGGATGGCTTCAGCAGCTGCTTCCTCCCCTGCTTGGGTACAGAACGCTTTTTGCTGCTTTGCAATCAGCGCCTCACATGTTCTCATTTGTCCTTTACACCAGAGATATGGAGCAGAGCAGCAGAGGTTTTTGTACCCATTTTGCAGATGCAGAAACCCAGACCAAGGGAGGGGAGGTGACTTGCCCAAGATCACACAGTGAGCTGGTTGTGGAGCTGAGGTGTGGGCACCTGACTCCTACAGTATTCTTTCTGCCCCAGCAAATGTCTCCTCCTCAGAAAATGCTGTGGTCATAACCAAGGCAAAAAGAGAAAGGGGAGGAGAGAAAGGTAGGACAGAGCACAGATTTGAGGAGCAAGACATTCTTGCGACAAGCTCCTGCTGTGTGCCAGACACCACACTGGACCCTAGTGATATAGCAAGGAGCAAAAAGTCTACTTCCTGTCTCCATGAGTTCTACAGTTTAATGGAGTGAGAGTTAACATTTACTGGCCATGTTCTTTATACGAGATGCTTTACAAAGCCCCTTTCCATGGAATATATAATCTAAGTCTCACTAGCATCCCTATAAGGTAGCATATTGGACGTTTGTCATTTGTGTTGGTCACCCAGCATCTGAAATCCCTTCCAATGTTGGGGTATTCTTCACTGGTGAAGAAGAGCCCAGCTTCCACGACTGAGACTAAGCATGCCAGACGCTCCCTTTCCCAGCCTCCCGCGCAGCTTGAGGCTGGGCATGTGACCAACCTTGGCCAATTAGCACAACCACCCCAGACTCCATGTTCAGGCAGTAACTGGATCCATCCTGGCAGTCAGTTAAGGATGACAGGAGCCCCAGCTGGTTTCCAGAGGCACCAACTGCCATTCATGGGGTCAGAGTCCATCATTCACTGCTGGTGGAGCCAGTGTCTGTACCCAGGGGTAGCAGGTAGTGCTGTCCATCCAGCTGTGCGGAGAGAATGAACATGGGAGCTAGTGGAGAAAGGAGAAAACCCTGCCCTGCCTGTGGTAGGGATTCTTGCTGCTTTCCCCCAGGAGCAAGTGGGTGGGGTAGAACCTAGAAATAGCAGGGAGTCTGGAGCGGGGGGTGAGACTTACTCAAAGGCCTTCCAGCCTGAGTCCAGTGACCTGGGCTGGGGTAGAAGTGGGCACTGGGTGGTCTCAGAAGCCTCCACCTTGTGGCTGCATAATCATCCCTGCCTGAATCCCTGGAGAGCCCCTGTCTGTTCTCAGGTTGTCTCTTCTCCCACCCAGGCTAGGTTTTAGACCCTTAACCTCTGCCTGGACACCTGTAACAGGTCCCCCTTGGTACCCTCTGCTTCAGCTTTGTGTCCTTGCATCCATGCACTACCATCCTTCATCCTGGAGTCAGGGTGAGCCTCTGGGACACACGACTAATAAAAGTCACACCTTTCCTTAAGCACCTGCCAGGATATCCTCACCCACAAATGCAATACCTGGCACTCAAGACGCTTAAACCCTGATTATGCACATCAATCCTCCAGCCCCGTCCCAGAGCCCTGGCCCCACACCTCTTTGTCCAGTCATCCCACTCCATTGCCACTGTGCCCTGCCTCGCCCCCTTCCACGTTCTTGCACTGTTTTTTACTTGTGCTGTTCGCTCCGTTAGGAATGCCCTTCCCCATCCCCTCTACTCTTCTAATAAAAATTCATTTGTTCTTAAAGCAGCTTCAAGTGCCAACTCATCCATGAAGCTTCCCTCAACCGCCCCTCTCCCCGCCCGCCTTGACTCCTAGTACTAGTACTGATTCCTTTTTCTTGTCGAGGAGAAGTTCTGTGGTATTGTATAGATACACAGGTTGCTGCTGCCTGGATCAGGGACTTTGATGTGAGGAAAGCTGAGCCTGTGGGACCAAGAACTTGGGCTCTTGGTCAGACAGACCCAGGTTCCAATATAGGCTTTGCCATTTACATGCCAGGCCATTGTGGGCAAGTCAGTTCACCTCCTCACTGCCCCATCTCTTCAGCTCCATTGGGCCCCATGACAAATTAGTGGTTTCCATGTCAGTCTCTTCTGTGAACTATGAGCAGCCCCTCCAGGCCCAGGGCTGTCCGGGGCATGGAGCCCTTTACTACCCACCGAAGCCCTCTCTTCTCTGTGTCTCAGTTCCCCCACTTTCAGATCCACTTTCCACTATGGAAGCATGAAACAGGTTAGAGGGGGACAAAGTGGGAACCTCCAGTTGGGCATCTCGTGGCACCCAGGGAGAAGTGCATAACTGTGCCTGATCTATGTGCCTAGGCACTGACAAGTACAACTGTGTACAAACTTGGGGTTGTATGAGTGTGTCTGTGGGGACACATGGGCTTGTCTGTGTGTATGTGTATAGCTGCTGTGGTTGTCAATTCAGAGCAAAAAAGCCCACACTTCCTGTTAAGAATCAATTAGAGCATTTTTTTTATAAGACTTTATTTATTTGACAGAGAGAGAGAGAGAGATCACAAGTAGGCCGAGGGAGAGGGAGAAGCAGACTCCCCGCTGAGCAGGGAGCCTGATGTGGGGCTCCATCCCAGGATCATGACCTGAGCCAAAGGCAGAGGCTTAACCCACTGACCCACCCAGGCGCCCCCAATTAGAGCATTTTTATAGAAGCCCCACATCTCCCCAGAAGTGTCAACAGACTTAGGGGAAGAGAGGTGGGAAGGCCAGGCAGGAGGATGGGAGTAGAGGGCAGGACTCCTAGGTTCTTGTCCCATTCTGCTGCCAAGTCATGGCATGACCCTAAATTAGTCACTGTACTTCTCTGGGGCCCTGTTTCCCTTTCTGTAAAAAAAGGTGAGGGATTAAACTAGGTGATCTCTGAACTCTGCTACTCCCTCATTTTTGGAGATCCACATTAGCACCCAGAGTACACTCTTCAGAGGGAGACAGCACTCACAACTCAGATGTCCCACTAAGCATATGCCTCCCACTGCTGATCTCACCCTTCCTAGGCCATCCTTGGAAACACCTAGCCTCTTCCTTGAGGTTGTATCTGGGAGGGGAACAGGAAGGAAGTTTCCAGTGGGAAGGGCTTCTCAGCAGCCAGTCTCCCGCCCTCATCAGTAACTTCCTCTCCGCCCCCATCCCTACCCTACCCTGCTCCCTCCCAGTTCCCACATCCTCAACCAGAAGAGAAACAAATTAGTTCCTCAATCTGAAAAGGCAGGAGTCCCTGCCCTTTCTACCCACCCCATCTACAGTGGGTGAGAATACATGGGGAAGAGTCTGGTTTCACAGTCAAGGTTGGTCTCCTCGTTTTACAGATGAGAAAACCATAAACGGAGGGGGTCAGTGACTTGCTCAAGGCACACAAGTGAGATGGTGGCAGTGCTAGGATTGAACCCAACTTCCCACAGGCCTTTCCATACCATCAGGCTGCCTCTCCACGGAGGAGGCTCCCTAATTCATTCTCAGAGCACAAGAACAGGAGCTTACACTGCAGCCTAGGGACCTGGGGTAGGGGCCCGGAGGCACTTCTCAACCTAGAATTTGTAGGCCTGGACAGGTGCCAAAGTAACAGCTCCTCCTAAAAAGGCCTTCAGAATAGGCTACACTTGAATGCAGCAGCTCCTTATGGTGAGGATGATGGCCGAGGAGGCCAGGTTTCTTGCTCAAGTTATCTTTGCAGGGAAGGCGGGCAAGACTGCAGAGGAGGAAGAAAGTTAACTTGGCCAGGCCCCATGTTCAGTGCTCCCACCTATGCCCGTGACAGTTGTAGGGGAGAGGATCCTTATTTTATAGATCAGGAAACTGAAGCTCAGCAAAGTTAAGTGACTTCTAAGATCATACAGTTAGAAAGCACAGTTGATCACTGAACAATGCAGGAGTGCAGAACGCTGGCACAGTTGAAAATCTAAGTGTAACTTAATTAACTACTGATAGAGTACTGTTGACCTGAATGAATCCTTACTGATACCATAAACAGTTGATTAACATCAGCTCATCGAACTCGAGATTTCATAGATACTATTGCTTGGAAATAGGCAGAAAAAAATTGTTTTTGCTTATCCTTTGATGCCCTTTACTCATTTCTTCCCCCTCCCCCCCAGTTTCTAGCAACCACCAATCTCTTCTCTGTTTCTATGCGCTTAGGGTTTTTTTTTGTTTTTTGTTTTTGTTTTTTAGATTCCACATGTAAGAGAGGTCATATGGTTTCAGCCTTCTCTGTGTGACTTACTTAGCATAATGCCCTTGAGGTCCATCTGTGTTGTTGCAAATGGCAAGATTTCATTCCTTTTTCTTTTTGCCACTTGGCAAGCAGTGGTTTATTTTTTATTTTATTTTATTTTTATACACATATAATGTACTATTAGCCCCAGGGGTACAGGTCTGTGAATCACCAGGTCTACACTTCACAGCACTCACCATAGCACATACCCTCCCCATTGTCCATAACCCCACCACCCTCTCCCTGCACCCCTCCCCCCGGCCCCCCTCCGTTTGTTTTGTGACATTAAGAGTCTCTTTTGGTTTGTCTCCCTCCTGATCCCATCTTCTTTCATTTATTCTTTTCCTACCCCCCAAGCCCCCCCACTGTTACATCTCCACTTCCTCATATCAGGGAGATCATATGATAGTTGTCTTTCTCCGACTGACTTATTTCACTAAGCATAATACCCTCTAGTTCCATCCATGTCGTCGTAAATGGCAAGATTTCATTTCTTTTGATGGTTGCATAGTATTCCATTGTATGTATGTGTATATATATATATATGTATATATATATACCACATCTTCTTTATCCATTCATCTGTTGATGGACATCTAGGTTCTTTCCATAGTTTGGCTCTTATGGACATTGCTGCTATAAACATTTGGGTGCACGTGCCCCTTCAGATCACTATGTTTGTATCTTTAGGGTGAATACCCAGTAGTGCGGTTGCTGGGTCATAGGGTAGCTCTATTTTCAACTTTTTGAGGAATCTCCATGCTGTTTTCCAGAGTGGTTGCACCAGCTTGCATTCCCACCAACAGTGTAGGAGGGTTCCCCTTTCTCAGCATCCTCTCCAGCATCTGTCCTTTCCTGACTTGTTAATTTTAGTCATTTTGACTGGTGTGAGGTAGTATCTCATTGTGGTATTTATTTGTATTTTCCTGATCCCCAGTGATGTGGAGCACTTTTTCAAGTGTCTGTTGGCCATCTGGATGTCTTCTTTGCAGAAATGTCTGTTCATGTCCTCTGCCCATTTCTTGATTGGATTATTTGTTCTTTGGGTGTTGAGTTTGATAAGCTCTTTATAGATTTTGGATACTAGCCCTTTATCTGATATGTCATTTGCAAATACCTTCTCCCATTCTATCAGTTGTCTTTTGGTTTTGTTAACTGTTTCCTTTGCTGTGCAAAAACTTTTGATCTTGATGAAATCCCAATAGTTCATTTTTGCCCTTGCTTCCCTTGCCTTTGGCGTTGTTCCTAGGAAGAAGTTGCTGCGGCTGAGGTCAAAGAGGTTGCTGCCTGTGTTCTCTTCAAGGATTTTGATAGATTCCTTTCTCACGTTGAGGTCCTTCATCCATTTTGAGTCTATTTTCGTGTGTGGTGTAAGGAAATGGTCCAATTTCATTTTTCTGCATGTGGCTGTCCAATTTTCCCAACACCATTTATTGAAGAGGCTGTCTTTTTTCCATTGGACATTCTTTCCCAAGCAGTGGTTTATTAAGGAGACTTAGAGAGAGAAGTGTGTCTTAGGTGGCAGCAAGATGAATAGATCTTTGGAGATTTTAGTCCTTTTTGTGGCTGAATAATATTCTACTATATACATATATTACAATTTCTTTATCCATTCATCCATCAATGGACATTTACATTGTTTTCATCTTGGCTATTGTAAATAATGCTGCGGTGAACATGGGAGTGCAGATATCTTTTCAAATTAGTGTTTTCATTTTCTTCAGATTAACATCCAAAAGTAGAACTGCTGGATCGTATGATAAATCTGTTTTCAATTTTTTAAAAAGATTTTATTTATTTGAGAGAGAGCAAGAGAGGGAACACAAGGAGGGGAAGTGGCTGAGGGAGAAGCAGACCCTTACTGAGCCTGTTGTGGGGCTCCATTCCAGGATCCTGGGATCATAACCCAAGCCGAAGGCAGACGCTTAACCACTAAGCCACCAAGGATCCCCTGTTTTCAATTTTTTGAGGAACTGCCCTACTATTTTCCATAGTGGGTGCAGCAATTTACATGCCCACCAATAGTACACAAAGGTTCCCTTTTCTCCACATCCTCATCGACACTTATTTCTTGCATTTTTGACACTAGCCGTTCTAACAAGTGTGAGGTGGTATTTCCTTGTGGTTCTGATTTGCATTTCTCTGATGGTTAGTGATGTTGTGCTTCTTCTCTGTGAACCTGTTGGCCATCTGAATGTCTTCTTTGGAAAAATATATATTCAGATTTTTTGCCAATTTTTCCATCAAATTGTTTGGGGGTTTTGCTACTTTGCATACGTTCTTTATTTTATTTTTTATTTTTTTATTTGAGAGAGGGAGAGAGAGTAAGAGCATGAGCAGGAGTGGGGAAGAGGGAGAAGCAGGCTCCCTGCTGAGCAGGGAGCCCAAAGCTCGATGCTCCATCCCAGGACTCTGGGATCATGACCTGAGCCAAAGGTAGATGCTTAACCAACTGAGCCACCCAGGCGCCCCCTTCTCTTTTTATTTCATGTATTTTATTTTTTATTTATTTATTTTTTAAATTAGTAACTATTTTATTATTTATTTATTTATTTTAATTTTTAAAGATTTTATTTATTTATTTGACAGACAGCACAAGTAGGCAGAGAGGCAGGCAGAGAGAGAGGAAGAAGCAGGCTCCCGGCTGAGCAGAGAAAGCCCAATGTGGGGCTCGATCCCAGGACCCTGGGATCATGACCTGAGCTGAAGGTAGAGGCTTTAACCCACTGAGCCACCCAGGCGCCCCTTTTTCATGTATTTTAGACATTAATGCCTTATCAGATAAATGATTGGGGCAAATATTTCCTCCTATCGGTACTTTGCCTTTTTATTTTGTTGATGGTTTCCTTTGCTGTGCTGAAGCTTTTTAGTTTGATATAGTCCCACTTCTTTATTTTTTCCTTTTGTTACTTTTGCTGTCAGATTAAAAAACCTACACTAAGACCTATGTCAAAGGGCTTGTGACCTATGTTTTCTTATAAGAATTTTATGGTTCCAGGTCTTACATTCAAGTCTCTAATCTATTTTGAGTTAATTTTTGCACATATGTTAAGATAGTGGTCCAGTAGTTCATTCTTTTGTTTCTGTTGTCCAGTTTTCCTAACACCATTTACTGAAGAGACTGTCCTTTCCCCATTGTATATCCTTGACTCCTTTGCCATATATGTATAGGTTTATTTCTGGGCTCTCTATTCTGTTCCATTGATCTATGTGTCTGTTTTCATCTGTACTGTTTTAATTATTATTACTGTACTGTTTTAATTATTATAGCTTTGTAATAGAGTAAAATCATGGAATGTGATGTCTGCAGCTTTGTTCTTTCTCTGCACTAAATTTTGAAAGGAATTAAAGATTTAAAGCAAAATATTAAATGGAAAATGGAAGTTCAGGTAACAAAAATCCGGAAAATGATGTGTGAATGGTTGGAGCTTTAGAAGCGGTGCTCGAAAGCCCCTGTCAGAGAAGTGAATACGGGTTTCTGCCTGACCACCCTGGGTGGCAAATACCTGAGGGATCCCCGAGTGTGGTGCCCCTGTCTAGTCCTCGGGGCCCTGCAGGCCTGGGCTCAGGTGTGTGTGCAGGGGCCAGTCCTAGGGGGATATGGGTGGGGGAGGGGATGGTCAGAGCTTCTGGGGAAGGAGGCAGGCAGGAAAAAGTATGAAATGGAGCCACTGGGCACCTGGAGTCAGCGTGAAGGAGAGGCTGAAGCTCTCCCCGTGGCCTGCTATGTGTGGGTGCCCCTTCCTCCCCCAGTTTTAGGTCCTCATTTTGGGTCCCGGTTCCTACTCTCCTCTGTCTGTATCAGTTTCAGCCTTGCTCACTGTCTGAGGAGCCATCCAGGCAAGAGGGAGACTCTGTGCCTCCCTAAGGGGCAACTCCATCCCTGGGCGCTCCCTCCTGGGCCTGGCCAAGGGAGCCAGTTCCATACGGCTGAACATCAGGCTGGGCAGCTGGCCGGCCTCCTGGACCCAGGGGACTGAGGGAGGATGCCAAACCCAGAGAGGGCCTGCCTGGCTGACCCTGCAGTCTGGGGTCAGTCCCGCAGGGCCATGTCATCAAGGAGGTCGAGTTAGCTCCCTCCAAAGCTAACACAGAAGAACCCCTGGGGCAGCAGGACAGCATCTTCTTGGTCAGGAGGAAGCCCTGTTAGGAGGGTTGGGGAGGAGCTCCATTTTCCTTCAGCCCCTTGCCATTCCGGCACATCTGCCCAGCCTGCCTTCATTGCTCGTGGCCTGTCACTCATTCAGGATTGGAATACTGAGTGATCATATTTGTCAGTAAACATTTCTAGGGTGTTTTCCCCGCAAAGCTCTGGGCCAAGTGTCCTTCACACAGGATTTTATTGAGTCTTCACAAGAACAATGAGAGTTGATCCTGTTATTATATAAGCTGAGTCTCAGAGAAGGGAGCTGTCTTGCCCAACGCCAGACAAAGGGCAAGGAAGAGCCAGGATTCAATCCGATTCTGAACCTGTGCTCTTTCCCCCAACCTCAAGAAAGGAGAGCTCACCACTGGAAAAGAAGTCAGATCTTCGACTTAGACTTGATCTCCGATTGAAATCCAAAGCCCACCCCCTGGGAGAAGCCACCCTTGAAGCTTTCTTTACTGCTGTCCTCTACCTTAGCACCATAAATGTTTTCTCACTCACCATCTCATGTAGTTCATGCCAGCAAGGTCAGATATGATGCCCGTTTTATAGCTGAGGAGACCAAGACCCAGGGAAGGGTGACCATGGGCTACAATCCCCTGGACAACACCGTGACCCTCCCCTCTGTTGGGTCTGCCATTCTATCCACACACATCTCTCTCAGGACTTGTCTCCCAGAGCACATTGTGGTTGGAGGGAGAGGAGCCAGCAAAAGGGCCAGGGCCCAGAGAGGGAGGGTGCTGAAGGGAATGTGTGGGTTGTAAGGAGAGGGCAGACTATCTGGGCATTTGGGCATCCTGATTGCAAACCTCACACCCTTGGTAGACTTCCAGAGCTGCCTGTAGAAATGTAAGGGCCACCCTTTGTGAAAGCAAGAGCCGTCGTGCGTCCTCTCCCCTACAGCTCTCCTGCCAGCAGCCTATCCTCTAGCCAAAAGACCTCCCGTTCCTTAACCATTCCTCTCAGGACATTGTCTAATTATAGTGAGTGTACATGGAGAGGAAGAACGTGCCGAAGATCCAGGGCTGTTTCAGTTGAGTTGAACAATGTGAGTGTCTGTTTGAGGGAGAAGACGTTTCTGCTAATGGACTGTTAGAAGCGCTCAGCTGGAGAACTGTGGGTTGCTCACTGTCCAGTGATGGTGGGGAGTTGAGTTTCACTTAAGTCAGGTAACCAGATTGGCATTCAGGTTTCCAATGTAACTGGAAAATAGTCTTTAAAAAATCAGGATCCACTTTTTAAAAATATTTTATTTATTTAACTTATTTGAGAGAGAGTGAGGGAGCATAAGCAGAGGAGAGGGGCAGAGGGAGAGGGAGAAGCAGACTCTGTGCTGAGCAGGGAGCCTGATGAGGGACTCAGTCCCAGGACCCTAGCCGAAGGCAGATACTTAACCAACTAAGCCACCCAGGCGCCCCCCCCCAAATGTTTTTTGATGTAGTAATGGTGCTTCCTAGTTGAGGCATGAAATATCAAGATCTAGCAATAGGTCTAATAACTGTAATTTTGAAATGGTGATGAACGTAAACCATATTTTGAAATATCTGAAAAAGCTGTAACGGTGATTTGAAAATATGTGTAATTCTGTCAGTGACACCATCACAGGTCCTGTCTATGTGGCCGTGGTTTGTTGCCACATCACTAAAGAGAAAAAATTCAGGTAGAGGTCAGTGAAAATAAAGATGTATTTTTTTCTCTTCTAAATATTTAGATTCCTTGAATTCTATTCTTAGATCTTTGGGGAATCCCGCAGACCTCAGATTAAGAACTCCTGGTCTAGTTTTGTCTTGTATTTTATAGCATGTATATGTAATGGCATCTAATGCAGTTTTTAAAACCTGATTAAATTTGCAAATAAAGTGCCTCGCAGGTAGTAGGTCTCCGTAAAGGAGGGTCTTCTGGAGCTGTGGTTACTCCACTCAGCATTCTTCAGGGGAAAGTGCAGCCTCTGTTTGCTCGCCTAGAAGGCGAAGCTCCCTAGGCTACATAGAGACACTGTGCCCCAGATGCCTGCAGAGGGCTCAACCCTGAGCCAGGCCTTCTTCCACCTGCCTGACTTTTGTGCCCTGCTCATGTTAACGCCACTCAGCAGGAGAGGAACCAAATTAGGTCTGGGGTTATTCTGACCGGCCTTCAACCCTGGGGAAGCTCTGGCCTCCCAGGCACTCTGAGGCCCCTCAGGCCTTCTGCAACCAGGGCCCAGAGCCATCTGCATCATGGGAATCCCCCGGAAGCCCTTAAGCGCCTGTTTCCCCTCTTGACTCATTCGTGTGCAGGAGGAGCACAGTCACGAGCCAGTGTGACTAGGTCAGCACTGACAGGCTCACAAGACACTTGGCTGGAAATCAGGCCACAGACATCGGCGGTGAGCTGGGAGGCCTGCAGAGCCTGGGGAACAAACAGAAGCTAGAGGAGAGGTCCACTCCAGCTCCTCGGGCCTCAGGAAGCGGCCGAGCCAGAGCTCAGGCTCTGACTCCCCAGAGCTCATCTCCCCACAACTCCTGTACAGCTTCCTACCCACTGCCAGGCTACCCTTCCCCCTGCCCAAATTTCAGTGCCCTGGTGGACTTGTGCCCATCTGTGTGGCCCAGGTCTGCCACGTCTTCCCCTGCTCCAGAACACGTTCCTCTCATCCTTTCCTTTCTGCTTTCTAATCAAAACCCTGTTCAAACAACAGAGAAACAAACAAAACAAAATTAAAAAACGGTTGTTTGTGTCCCTTCAGCCTCTGCTGTCCAGGACAACTCCCAGTTACGTGAGGTACATAGAATTTGGAATTAAACATCCGTATTAAAAAAAAAAGATCCGTATTCAAGTGTTGGTGCTGATTAGCTACAAAGTCCCCTGCCTCTCTGAGCCTTATTCAATGTCCTCATCTACTGCATGGACAAGTTTAAGTGGTTGTCCGTGTTTAAATTCATAGCTGCTATGAGAATAAAAAACATTTTTAGATGTGAAATCACTTT
>ML103588.1:29691-70784 GCA_003697995.1 Taxidea taxus jeffersonii | reverse complement strand
TTTTTTTTTTTCCCTAAATTTAAGTAGCTAGACCAAGAGAAAGTAAATATAACTTCTATAACTAAGTCATTGTTGCCTCTAATGGTAGAGAGTCCTGTAAAGGAAAGCCCTGGCTTGTACACGCTGCTGTGTCTACATGTGGACAATGGTACTGGTACTTAGTAGATGGTCAGTAAATATTGGTTGAGTGGATATGGAAGGGTTGAAAAGGAGAGTAGTTGGGTTGAGCACAGAGCTGTAAGCACAAGGCATATACGGTCAATGCAGTTTTAACTGCATTGTTAAAATGCAGTTTTATGTTTGAAAACTGAAAGCAAGGCCAATTCTAGACAGGATTAAGGGCTGGCCAGCTGGCCAATTTCCTAGGGTGCTGACCCATAAAACGTATTGAAACCACTGAAAATGGTGGTTTTTCTCTGCAGTTACTAGAATTCCGCAGTTACTAGAATTCCTCTACAGTATATGAATGGGATTGGGTATGAGACATTCCAGGGACATACTCTTAGTTCTCCAGATGGAGAGTCTACACTTTTCAAGAAAGGTGGGTCTGGTTAATTACAGAGCTTTTGTTTGCAGAGTCAAGGATTCAGATTTGGGGGCAGAGCTGAATTGCTTGAATAAGAGAGTATAGTTAAGTGCTATCACCAGGGATCTTCTTACTCTACCTCTAAGGCAGAATTAAACCTTTTTTTCCTAAATAAATTTAAACCAACATGTAAAGGATGTTAATTTAAAAGGACACCAAATTGTAGCCTACACAGGGTGATTATAGACTTTGATGTATCATTGAAGCTCTAGACTAGTGCTGTCTAATCAAGATATATAATTTAAAAAATTGTAATAGCTACATTAGTAAAGTAAAAAGAAATAGGTGGAAGTATTTATAATAATATATCTTATTTAACCCAATATATATCATTTCAGTGTGTAATCAATTTAAACTTATTTATGAAACATTTTTTTAAGATTTTATTTATTTATTTGGCAAACAAGAGATCACAAGCAGGCAGAGAGAGAGGAGGGAGCAGGCTCCCTGCTGAGCAGAGAGTCCGACAAGGGGCTCCATCCCAGGACGCTGGGATCATGACCCGAGCCGAAGGCAGAGACTTTAACCCACTGAGCCACCCAGGCACCCCTGAAACATTTGACATAACATTTTTTATACTAAATCTTTAAATCCCTCTGTGCCTTTTGCTCTTCTAGCACATCCCAGTTGGGATCAACAATGCTCAATAGTCATATCGGTGAGCGACTACCATTTTGGACAGTGTGGCCCCAGACTGTGCACAGGGTGCTCTCTGAATCCCAGAAGGCATCATTGAGCTGGTCCTCAAAGGTCCTTTCATTAAAATTCTCTCTCTTAGACAAGCATGAAATTATCAGTGTTGGTGCCACTCTTCCAGAATCTTTTCAAGGAACTATAAGGTTAAGTGTGTTGAAGTATTTTTTCTTCAAAAGTAGTGCTTCAGGTTGGTTAGTGCTTGAATATGAGTGCTGTTCATTTGGTTAACTTCCATCTACTGAGCAAAACATTGTCAACAGGTAGCATATCTATTTCAAGCAATGATGGCTAAATGTTATGTTGCAATGGTTGATGACAGTTAGAGAGGAAGCCTGGATTGTGGATGTCCTACTTGGGAGCTGGTGGGAACCACTTATAGAGAGGACTAGGCATTGCCTTTAAACATGAGTTCAAGAAAGGGGTGAGGGTACAGTTGATTATACATACTTGATTTGTCAACTTACTGATAATTTTACTTAGAGTTAGTTTTATTATTTTATTTTATTTTTTACAGATTTTATTTATTTATTTAACAGAGACAGTGAGAGAGGGAACACAAGCCGGGACAGAGAGAGAAGGAGAAGCAGGCTTCCTGCTGAGCAGGGACCCCCCCCAATGTGGGGCTCTATCCCAGGATCCCTGGGATCATGGTGTAAGCTGAAGGCAGACTCTTTTTTTTTTTTTTTTTAAGATTTTATCTATTCACTTGACAGACAGAGATCACAAGTAGGCAGAGAGGCAGAGAGAGAGGGGAGGAAGCAGACTGTCCGCAGAGCAGAGAGCCCTACACGGGGCTCCATCCCAGGACCCTGGGATCATGACCCGAGCCGAAGGCAGCAGCTTTAACCCACTGAGCCACCCAGGCACCCCTGAAGGCAGACTCTTAACGCCTGAGCCACCCAGGTGCCTCTAGAGTTAATTTTATTAAATAGTTTTTTTTTTCTCCCCCTTTCTCATGAATACATTCTCTTTTGCTTTTTTATTTTAAATTGAGATGTAATTCCCATAAGATAAAATTCACCTTGAAAGTGTGCAGTTCAGGGGGTTTTAGTATATTCACAAAGTTTTGTAACCATCCCCATTATCTTAATTCCAGAACCTTTGTTTTAATTGTAAATCTTCTAGGGCTCACTTATCTCAACATCCCTTCCTGAAAGCCTTACTCAAAAGAGGGAGTAAGAAGAAGAGAGGTAAAAACTCAGAAGTTCAGGGTACTTGGGTGACTCGGTTAAGTGTCTGCATTCTGCTCAGGTCATGATTCCAGAGTCCAAGGACTGAGTCCCACATCTGGCTCCCTGCTCAGTAGGGAGCCTGCTTCTTCCTCTGACCCTTCCCCCTCTCCTCAAATAAATAAGTCTTTTTAAAAAACCCAAAAACTCAGAAGTGCAGCCTAACTTGGGGAGCTCATTTCTGAACTGATATTCACAAACATCCTCAGGAGCACTAATACACTATTAAAAATTAGGGGCACCTGGGTGACTCGGTTGGGCTTCCAACTCTTGCTTTATTATTATTATTATTAGCATATATTATTTGCCCCAGGGGTACAGGTTTGTGAATCATCAGGCTTACACACTTCACAGCACTCACCATAGCACTTACTCTCCCCAGTGTCCATAACCCAACCACCCTCTCCACAATCCCCCTCCATCCCCCAGCAACCCTCAGTTTACCCCGATCCCATCTTGGGGCGCCTGGGTGGCTCAGTTCTCAAGCATCTCCCTTTGGCTTAGGTCATGATCCTAGGGTCCTGGGATCCAGCCCCGCATTTGGCTCCCAGCTCAGTGGGGAGCCTGCTTCTCTCTTCCCTACTTCCCCTGCTGCTTGTGTTCAGACTCTTACTTTTGTCTCAGGTTATTATCCCAGGGTCATGGGATAGAGCCCTTGGTGGGGTTCCGTGCTCAGCACGGAATCTGCTTGTCCCTCTCCCTCCCCTTTAGCCCCTCCTCCTGCTCTCACACATGCTCTCACTCTCTTTTCCTCTCTAAAATAAAGAAATTTTAGAGGAAGAGAAGAGTGAGGTTTAGGAAACATTCTGTTGTTTCTCAGTTTGCTGACAGTATGGCCTTATAAACAGTTGAGTTCAATAATCCTTTTCTTTTTCCAAATTTGTTAAAAAAAAAAAAAACCCAAACGAAAAACAAAACATTTAGAGTTGTTTGAAAGAGTAAACAATTTACATCTCCTCTAGAAGAGATGTTGTTTGCATTTACTGGAAACTACATCTCTAGCATTATTACAGTTCTGATACTCATTTCAAATCACCTAAGTTTTAGAAGTGAAGGGAAACTTGTCACATTAGACATAACTCAGGGACTCTTGTTTGCATCAAGCAGTTCTAACACATATCTTTGTATGGTTAGCATAATGGTTTAGAATATTCTCCCAGGGACATTACTGTCAATTACCAAGGATTGTATAGTCAGAGTCCCCACCTTGTTTTCCATTTGAATCATACTGTTCTGCATTATTTTAAATGGCCACGTTTTTATTTTTATTGAGGGGAAGGCAACTGCAAGGAATGTGGTTATCATGAACTAATCTTACCCTTGGGGTATTCGAGATATTTTCTAACTCTGAGATTGTGATTGCTTTCTGATTGCCATTCTGCTTGAACATGCCTTGCTGCTTAATTATGATGCTCTCTTTCCTTGCTCACGTGGTGGACTAGACCAACTGAGGAGTATTTTCAGAGCTCACTCTTTAGATTGAAGGAAAGAATGGAGGAAGCAGGTGTTTTCGTTTTTCTTCTTTCCTTCTTAAGCTTTTCCTCTCTCTTTTAAAAAACTTCCCCGGGGCGCCTGGGTGGCTCAGTGGGTTGGGCCTCTGCCTTTGGCTCAGGTCATGATCTTAAGGTCCTGGGATCAAGCCCCACATCAGCTCAGGTCATGATCACAGGGTCCTGGAATCGAGCCCCGCATCGGGCTCTCTGCTCGGGAGCCTGCTTCCTCCACTTTCTCTCTCTGCCTGCCTCTCTGCCTACTTGTGATCTCTGTCTGTCAAATAAATAAATAAAATCTTAAAAAAACAAAAACAAAAACTTCCCCTTTCACAAGGTTAGTTACTATCCCTGGACCATGTAAGGATGTCATTGTGGTTTTATTGTCTCCAGATTGAGTACTAGCACCGTACCAGTACCTCCCCCTGGGGCCCTCTGCTTCCGTCTTTAGTCTGGCCAGTTCTTCAGCCGTAACACCGGATCTTTCTATCTCATCCCAAATTATTGTCAAGCCTATGTTGAATGAAAGAACTTAGTCTCAAAGAAAATGTTTTCATCTGGGGCTTCATATTTCTGCACATTATATTTGTTAAAAAAAAAGTGGCCCATTGCAGATTGCAAGTATAAATTAGTATCAAAATCACCATGCAAAACTCTCTTGCTAACTTTAATCGGTAATTTCTTAGAGAGCGATAGAAAACATTGGTGCTAATGAATAATGTGCCCAGAAGCTCTTATTATAGGGTTGGCATGAATTCTGCTTAATGACAAGCTTTCTCAAGCAGCAGTTGATTTTAAATCCTATTTTTCATTAGCAAAGTATAAAATGTTAATAATACCTTCCATTGTGCTGTTCTTTTGTACCAGAGGCACATGGATCTTCCGCGTTCACCACAACTGTCTTTAAGATCCTGCTAGTAACTTCCTATCTCATAAATAAGATTTGTTTGGGAAATAAAAATGTATGTTTTCCCATTGTTAGCTATATGTTTTTCTAATAATCACATCTGAAGCTTATTATGCAGTAATAGCCTTAAGATATTATTTTTTTTAATGTACTACTGTGGTCTTAATACTAGTTTTTAATCTCTTCTTGTTTCTATGAAGTCTGAATGAGATTTTCAAAATTGAATAATAATTTGATCCGTTAATCTTTTGAAGCTAGTAATTTTATTTTCCTCTCTTTGCAGTCTCTGAGGTTCGCAAATGAATAGAGCTTCATTACTGCAGTCTGCATTTAATAACCATTATCCATTATCTTGTAATTAAGACTCCCTGTAACGAATCATGAGGACAATGCAAAAATACATAGTACATTTCTTTAATGAACTGGAAAATGTTCATCTTGTTCTATTTAGTAATGAGTTGCTGAATAGTCATTAAATCCACTGGAGAATAGAGCTAGATGGATTTTGAAGACTGTCTTGAGTTTGTGGTTAATCTATTAGAATTAAAATTTCATCTTCTATTTTTATCAACAGCTGATTAGAAGTCATTCTGTTTGACCAAATTGATTAGAAGACCATATACAAGGGCAGCTGTTGTTTAATGAAAGTTTTTAATGAAACTGTACCATGGAGACTTGTAATTATAGGCCTTAGAAAAGCTTTGAGTTGCTTTAGACTACAAAAAAAGTATTGTGCTAGAGATTTCAGATTAAGAAAATTAAAAACATACAATTGAATATAATACTATAAATTTATTATTAATGTTAATTTCAACTAACCGCATTTGGATTCTGGTCCATTTAATGTATTACTTTGGACTTTTCAGGCCTTTTATCTCCTAGTTTAGTCATTTCCTTGAAATTGTGGGCCTGATGGAGGAAGATTTATATGGATAGCTGTTTTAATTGTGAGATATTTTCTCAGAAGGTTTTTTTTTCCTGAAGCTGAGCAGAGGTGAGCTTGGTCAGTGTTGGATTTACATGACCCCTGAGGAGAGTTTATGGTGCGCTGTGATATTGGTAATTTGAAATCTAGCATTTATTTCTCTAAGGTAATTTTGTTTTAGCAGAGGGGCAAGGGAAGTAATATTAAAATAAGAAGTAAAGCAAAAGTGTGCCCACTTAGTCCCACTGGAAAATCCATTGTTCTTTTGACAGTAGTAAAATACTAATGTACTTTCTGAAGTATGTTGTGTAATTAAAGCTGTTTTATTCCTGGACATAAAGAAATAGCTGTATGTCTGAACTGCCGTTTGAATCCCTTGTGTGGTCTCTGGCTCTCAGTTATCCTCAGCCCATCCAAAACACATCAAATTTACTGTCTTTAAACACTAACATCAAGTGGTCAGACCTTATGCTTCCTCAGGAACTTAAGTCTCAGGACAAGCTGCCACTTTGAAGTCTGGAGAGATGATGACTCCTAAGAGTCAACCAAGGTCTGCTAGAGCCATAAACTGGTAAAAACACTTAAGTGTTAATTGTAGCAACTTGTTGGAAGCTGAGTGTGATGCCAGCACTTTTGTGGGTCTTACCTCCAGGAACCCCAGGTTCTCACAGTGAAGAGCTGAGAAAGATCTTCTCTTGGCTCTGGCGGGGTGGGGGTGGGGTGGAGATAATCTTTGCAAAATATATACAAAGCATTCTCCTTAACAAAGGCCTGCTCTCCGAGGCAAAAGAACTTGCTAGAATCATATCTCACCTGGGAGAGCATTTCCATTTCACTCTTCCTGCCTCATCAAAGTGGGATAGAAAAGCTAAGACACATTTGTGAAGGTTATAACTTAAAGATATGGGTCCACTGAAAGACTGAAGTTTAGTCACAGAATTATGAAATGCTTGTTCTCCCCTATACCTTAATATCACACCAACAGGACTTCAGTAATCTAATGGATTACAGCTAACAGAGCTTAAACACAGGGACTCTCTCTGAGGAGGAAGACATAGGAATCCCAGAGTAAACAGGGCAGACAAAAAATAAGGATACTATAGCACTGAAGACTTTGGCACTGGTGACTACAGAAAATATAAAACACAGCCAAGCTCCTAGCCAGATTAGCATAAAATGTCACACAAAAGGCCTGTTTATCTCTGTTCCTAATATGTCGTGTCTGGCTTCCAACAAAAAGTTACAAGAGATGTTAAAAGGCAAGAAAGGGGCGCCTGGGTGGCTCAGTAGGTTGAGGCCTCTGCCTTGGGCTCGGGTCGTGGTCCCAGGGTCCTGGGATCAAGCCCCGCATCAGGCTCTCTGCTCAGCGGGGAGCCTGCTTCCCTTCCTCTCTCTGCCTGCCTCTCTGCCTACTTGTGATCTGTCTGTCAAATAAATAAATAAAATCTTAAAAAAAAATAAAAAAATAAAAGGCAAGAAAAAACACAATCTGTGGAGACAAAACAAGCATCAGAACTAGATTCAGACATGACAGAGATGTTGGTATTATCAGAAAGAGAAAATTAAAATAATTGTGACTAATATGTTAATAATTTTAATGTAAAAAATAGACAACATGAAAGGATGATAGGCCAGGTAAGTAGAGAGAGAGAAACTCTAAGAAATACACAAAAGGAAAAGCTAGAAATCAAAAACACTGTAGCAGAAATGAAGAATGCCTTGACAGGCTCATTAGAAGACTGGATAGAATCAGTGACCATGAAGATAAATCCAAAGAAACTTCTGAAACTGAAGCATAAATAAAGAGATAAAAGGATGAGAAAAACAGAACAAAAAGAGAAAATGGAGCAGACCTCATGTTTGAATTAATGTCTGAGAATTTTCCAAAATTAATGACAGAAAACCGAACCATGGATCCAGGAAGCTCAGAGAACATCACAGGATAAATATGGAAAAAAACCAAACCAAGCAAAAAAAATAAAAATAAAAAAAACCCCACTACACCTAAATATATAAAATCAACCTGAAGGAAACCAAAGACAAATAGAAAATCTTGAAAAAAGCCAGAGAAAGAAAACACCGTACCTATAGAAAACGAAGTAATTATAGTAGACTTCTCACTGGAAACCATGTCAGCAAGCAGTGAGTAGAACGAAGTACTTAAATGTTCAAAGAAAAAAAAACAAACCCAAGCAAAAAAATCTCTATCCAGTGAAATTATCCTTTAAAAGTGAAAGCACTTGGACATATGTAACTCAGGGAATATGTTGCCAGCAAACCTGCCCTCTAAGAAATGTTAAAAAAAGTTCTGTAAGGAGCAGGAAAATGACATATATCAGAAACTCTCATCTCCATTAAAAAAGGAAGAATATCAGAGAAGGAATACATGAAGAATAAAAATAAGTTTCTTTTTCAATTGACCTAAAAGATAACTGTTTAAAATAATAGCAGTAGTGTACTGGGTAATTAATACCACATGGATGGGATAGGAGGGAAGAATTGGAAATACTTTGTTCAAGGTACCTGCAATACCTGTGTTGTGGTAGATTATTATTTGAAGGTAGACTTAAATGTGTTAAAAATGTATTTTGAAAACTCTAGGGCAACCAGTAAAGAAAATGTAAATAAGAAAGTATAATTGATATGCTGAGAGGAGATAAAATGAAACCATATAAAATGTTCAGTTAAAGCCAGGAAAAGCAGAAAAAGAGGTGTAAATATTAGGAAAGAAAAAAATAAGACAGAAAGCCCTATCTTGGTGAATGTCCTCTGTGAACTTGAGAATATGTAGTTTGCTGTTGTTTTTTGTTTTTAAAACTTTCTATAAATACCAGTTTGATCTTGATAACTGGTAATTCTATTAAAGTAAAATATATCTTTGTTCATGTTCTACCTGTTTATCAATTACTGAGAGAGGGGTTTTGAAGTCTCTAGCTGTAGTGATAAATTTGTCTGTTTCTTTTTTCAGTTCTATTTTGCCTCACATATTTTGATGCTCTATTATTAGTTGCTTACATGTTTAGGATTGTTGTGTCTCCTTGGAGAAATGACCCCTTTATCATAATGTAAGACCCTTTGTTATCCCTGATAATATTCCTGTTTCTGAAGTCTGCTTTGTCCAAAATTAATATGGGTACTCTGCCTTACTTTGATTAATGTTGTATCTTTTTCCATCCCTTTATTTTTAACCTTCTAAATCTTTATTTTTAAAGTGGATTTCTCATAAACAACATATAGAAGGGCCTTGTTTTTTGTTAATCTATGATTTTAACCAGTGTATTTAGACTACTAACATTTAAACTGATTATTGATTTTCAAG
The DNA here is from genome assembly GCA_003697995.1 of Taxidea taxus jeffersonii. Taxonomy (NCBI): domain Eukaryota; kingdom Metazoa; phylum Chordata; class Mammalia; order Carnivora; family Mustelidae; genus Taxidea; species Taxidea taxus. The sequence continues at coordinate 61,632 of ML103588.1, read as the reverse complement.
TTGGATTAATATCTGCAAGGAGAAATGATCCACATGAGGCCATATCTATTAAAGAAATTTTTTTAATTTTAATTTAGTTTGTAAATATTATATATAATAATAAATATACAAGCATGTATTTATTTACATAAACTATGTTATAACCTGTTATAAAACTATATTTTAATTCCAGAATATTATAAAATAATTTTCTTTATTTAATAATTTATTAAATTATTGAAAAATTAAAAGGAAATTAAGGAAAGCACTGGCCAAAGATGGTGTCACTGATGAATTCTACTGAACATTTAAGGATGAAATATTACCAATTCTCTAACTCTTCCAGAAAATTCAAGAAGAGAGAGTACTCACTTTGTGAGGCCATCATTACCCCAATACCAAAGCCACATAACTACATTGCAAGAAAGGAAAACTATAGATCAGTATTACTTATGAACATAGTTGCAAAAAAATCCTCAACAACATATTAGCAAAATGAGTTCAACAATGGATAAAAAGAATTGTATCCCATGACCAAGGGGGATATACTCCAGGTATGCAAGACTGGTTCAATGTAATGTAATCCACCATATGAGTACACTACAGGGGAAAAATCATATGGTCGTATCAAATTACACAGATGAGTCATTTGACAGATTTTAACATGAATTTATAATAAAAGCTCTCAGCAAACTAGGAATACTAGGGAACGTCCTTAGCTTGATAAAGAACATCTACAAACAACCTTTAACTAACACACTATGAGAAACTAGACATTATTCCCCAAAAGTTGCCCTAAGAATACGCCAAGAATGTTCCTATTCGACACTGTACTGGAGAGTCCTAGCTAGTGCAAGAAGACAGAAGAAGGGGAAGTAATGTAAGGCCAATACTGGCTCCCAGAGATATGACCACATCCTAACGCCCCCTCCCTCACCCACCGCTGCAAACCTGTGACTATTACCTCATTTGAGAAAAAGGGTCTTTGCAGGCGTGATTAAATGAAGGCTCTTTGAGATGAAGTGATTATTCCGGATTATCCAAGTGGGGACTAAATGCCATCCCAAATGTTATTATCAGAGAGAGGCAGAGGAAGAGACAGTTTCTGCCCAGAAGAGTAGGCGATGTAAAGATGGAGGCAGAGATCTGAGTGACGCAGCTAAGGAACTGGTTCCGTGTAGAGCTGGCAGCTCTAAGAGGTTGGGCGAGTTAGGGAACAGATTTCTCCCTCGAGCCTCCACAAGATGTGCATCCCTGCTGACAACTTGATTTTGGACTTCTGCCCTACAGAACCGTGAGAAAATAAATTGCTGTTGCTTTAAGATACCAAGTTTGTTATAATTTGTTACAAGCACCCCAAGAAATTAATACAGGAAGAACCACATAAAGCTGTCTTTGTTCACAGAGCCAAAAAATACAACCCCCAGGCCAAAAAGCTCTTGAAAACTACTGAGTGAGTTGACCAAGGTTGCATGATACAAAATTAATATAGAAAGTCTCTTGCTTTTCCATCTACCAGCAGTGTAAACCATGGAAATTTGAAATTCAAAACAACTATCATTTATAACAGCAATCCATAAATTGATTACTTGGGTATGATCCAACAAAAATATGTGCGTAATCTATATGCCCACCAATTAGATTGGAAAAAATCCCAAAACTGATAACACCAATTGCTAGTGAGGATATAGAGCATCAGGAACTCTCATTCCTGCTGTTGGGAATGCAGAATGATAACAACTACTTTGGAAGATAATGTGGCAGTTTCTTTCAAAGCAAAATATGGTCTTACCATATAATTTAGCATTTGCCCCTCTCAGTATGTACCCAACTGATTTGAAAATTTATGTCCACACAAAATCCTGCCTATGAATGTCTGTACCAGCTTTATTCGTAATTGCCCAAAATTGAAGTAACCAAGATATCCTTTAATAGGTGAATGGATAAACAAATTGGGGTACATCCATACAATGGAATATTATTTATCAATAAAAAGAAATGAACTATCAAGGCATGAAAAGACATGAGTAAACCTTAAGTGCATATTGCTAAGTGAAAAGGTAGCCTGAAAGCTGTATAATTCCTACACATGACATTCTGGAAAAGGCAAAATGGTTGTGATAGTAAAATGATCAGTGGTTGCTGGTACGGTGGGGGAAGATATAAATGTGGCGCATGGGGGATTTTTAGTGTGGGGAGAGTGTTCTGTGCAAGCCTGTAATGATGCATATGTGACACTATACGTTTGTCGAACTACTAGAACCTCCATGAAGACTGAACTTTAATGTATGCAAATAAAAAAATCATTTACATGATCAGGGGATTCCAAGATAGAATGTGGACAGTGAGCAAAGAATCTTTAACTTTATTACAAATATATGAAACAGCCTCCCTGAAGGAGGTAGGAAGAAAGGTGCTGACCTACATAACATTATAAATGAGGGTCGGCTGGGTACCTGGGTGGCTCAGTCAGTTAAGCATCTGCTTTCGGCGGGGGTCATGATCCCAGGGTCCTAGGATTGAGCCCCGAGTCAGGCTCCCTGCTCAGTGAGGAGTCTGCTTCTCCCTCTCCTCTGCTCCTCGCCTTGTTCTTACTCCCTCTCTCTCTCTCAAAAAAATAATCTGTAAGCGAGTGTGAAGCTAAAGATATAGGAAAATGCACATGAGCACTGTATAGGCGTTGATAAAGTTGTTTCCCATGGTGTAGGTAACAGTTCTGAGAGCACTATGTGGGGAGACTGAATGTGAACAATGAAATGGGTGACAGATGTCGGTGCTTGGTTTCTCACTGTTGAAGTGGAAGTTTACAGGTAAAGAAGGGGAGGGTACTTGAATGATCCATGCAGTACTTGGAGTTGTCAGTGTTATGCATCTTTTGTTTAATACAAATATAGATTGCTAAATGTGGAATTATTAAAAGATGTGTGTGTGTATAAATGGGTTAGTGTACATACATAGATTTCCTTGCTAGGCAGCAGAGAGAGCTGGAAACAAGATCCCACAGTAGCAATGAGTACACCTAGCACCAAGATTTTGAGTTATAATACCATTCTCTAATAAGAGGAACTAGGACTCTTTGGAGAAATGGCTTATTGTAGGACTAGAGCAGAAAGCATAAAAGATGAACCTGGAGCATTTGGCAATACCAAAGGAAGTGCTTTAAAAAAACAAAAATTCTAGAGGTGTATCAAAGGTATATAGGAAGCAAGTGGTCAAAGGTAGAACCATTTGAGCAATGAAATAAAGTAATACTGGGTTATAAAGCCAAGTATAAAATAAATATCTTTGAGTCTGTACTGATATAAATGATTGTAAATAAGCAAATGAGAGGAGACAAATCTCCCGTGCAAAAAAAAAGCCCACATAATTTATGTTATTCCCCCTAAAGGTGGTAAATTATAATTCCTCATTCCTTAAGTGTGGGATACACATAAGGGCTTCTTCCCAAGGTGGACAGTACGGAAAGTAGGGAAAAGAGAGTGACTTTACAATAGAGAAACCCAGCAAACACGACCTCCCAGGTGCTTACGGTCAATATCACTAGTGGTAGATCATGTTGATGGAAGGTGCGCTTGATGTGATATGGTGAGAATGGTACTTTGCCTCTATGGTCTTCCTCCCCAGAAACCCAAAACCCCAGTTTAATTGTGAGAGAAATGTCAGACAAGTCCCAACTGAGGGAGCTTTTACAAAATACCTGACCAGTACTCCTCAAAACTGTTAAGGTCATAAAAATAAGGCAAGTCCAAGAAACTGACACAGTCGAGAGGAACCCATGGCAGTATTATAAATGTATGTATCAGAGTATCCTGGATGTGACTGGCTTCTAAGTAAAACTAAGGAAATCTAAATAAAGTATGGATTTGGGTTAATAGTAATATATCTATATTGGCTCATTAATTCTAACAAATGTACAAATGTTGTTAATAGGGGAAACTGGGCATAGGGCATATGGAAACTGTACTAGCTTGATGTGTCTGTAGCTTTACATCTGTTCTAAAATTTAAAATTTATTTAACAATAAGTAAAATGATATATTCTTCTGAGCCACCTGCCCAGTTTTGTTACCTGAACTGGAATGAAACTCAAAACTGTCTTCCCTTTCTCATTAGTCAGTTAAAGATGGGAAATATTATAGTTTGCTTTTTCTTGGTAGCTGTGGCCATCCATCTACAAACTTGATCCATCCATCTACCCACCTGTCCATCCATCCACCCATCCACCCATCCATCCAAAATTCATATATTGAGCCTTAAATGTATGTCATGCTCTGGGGATACAGAGTTCATAGAAAGATACCTGGTTCCTAGAAAGAACCTGCCCTGAAATGTTCTTAAAGTACAGTAAGAAAGGGGGACAAACACATGATGTACAGGCTGTTGTTACTACACCTGGGCTCTTGTTGCTCTCATGATAGGGATTTTGCTGTGCTCCTCCCAAATATGTTAGGAGAGTCTCCTCCCTTACCCTAACTCTGGACTCTTTCAAAGGAGTTTGGCTCTTTTGGTTAACTTTAAATTGTGTGGTTTTTTAAGTGACCGTACCTTTTTCTTAGGCCTCCAAATGTAGCCTTGGTCTTGTGATAATCTTCTCTTCTAAGATGTGTGGAAGAATTTAGATGATAGCTGGTGTTTTACCCAAAAGCTTTCTAATGATTCAGAAGACAATGTCACACCTTAGGTCACAATGAGACCAAGATATGCTTTCTTGGTCTCATTGTGAATTCTTTGGGGATGTTCCCCTCCCTCTTAACATCTGTTTGGAGGCTTTACTCTCGTCCCCTTGATTGTCTTATTTCTGGTGCTCTGGGGATCAGGCCTTGCTTCTGTGGTCTCATTCATTCATTCATTCATTCATCAATCAGTTTAGCACATGCCTACTTCAGGGCCTTTGTACTTGGCGTTTCTCTGCTTGTGGTTCTTTTCATAGATGCCTTTCATTCAGTCTCTCTTTGAATTTCAGTCTTGAGAAATGCCTTTTTGGTACCTCTGTTTAACTATAGCTACCTCTCCCCTATTCCATCACTCTAACTCATTGCATTGCTTTTTTTCAGAACACTCCTCTCCGCCTGACATTTATTATATATTTATTTGCTCATTGTCTTTCTCTTCGAGAAAATCAGCTTACAAGGGTGGGAGCTTCATTATTTTGTTTAGTGGTCTCTTCTCAGTATCAACAACAGTCTAGGACATAGTAAGCACTCAGTGGATGTTTGGTAGATGAATGTATGTGGGACAGATAACGTCTCCAGGTCTACAGTGGGCCTATAGACGCCCCTCCTCCAAAGGCTTCTGATGCCTTGCTTTCATAAATCTGAATTTCTATCATGTATTTACAGATTGAAACCCTACCTAGGTCCTCAATCCATTTATATTTATGAATGCTTGGGAGTTTTCAAAGTGCTTTCACATAGATTGTAGCTTTTAATTCCCTGTAGGAATTAAAGCTATGAAGCAACTAAGAATTTTCAGATATATTTTACGGACATGAAAGTTTGGGAGATGAAACCAGATCTTCTCACTTCTAGCTCATCCAGTGATTACTCAGGATTTATGTTTCCTTCTCCACCTGTACCTAGAATGTATGCTTTTGAGGTCAAGGGCTTGGCTTATTTGTCATTTTATTTTCCACTGTGCCTTACACACAGTGTATTTACTTAAAGGTAGGTTGATTTGAATCTTTCCATCAACAGAATAGCTTTTTTCCATTTGAAACTAATGGGGAAAGTTTTAGTCACATCTTTCCCCCACTTCTATTGACCACTTCTTTGATGGATCTAGGGAGAGTCTCAGAGGTCAGCCTTACCTATGGTCCCACAGAGTCAGCGGGCTATGGCTGTGAATTACACAGGACTCACTTGGGAACCTTGTTTATATTTAGACTCTGATTCAGTGGACTAGCACAGGACCTGGCAGTCTGCATTTTTAGCAGGTGGCCTGGTGGTGCTCATGCTGCTGGTCTGTGGTCTGCATTTTGAACATTTCAGGGGTAGGTAACCAAATGGAAGATGGAATCTCTGTTTGGCTACCTGACTTTGTCACCCTAGGTAAGTTTCTTGGAGACACTATAGGCTGTTGGTTCAGCTGTATTACTCTGAATTAGTTAGGTTAGGATTCTACCTCCCTCACTTAACTGCTACCCCAAGCAGGTTATCTAACCTCTCTGTATCTCCATTTCATCTTTTAAAATGGGGATATTAGTCCTTACCTTATACAGTTGTTGTGAGGGGTGGCTGAGTTATTACTTGTTAAGCACCTAGAACAGAGCATAGCACATGGTTGTCATCATTTCTTTGTCTCCTTGTGCTATCCTGTTAAACTACTTCAACAGGTTTAGGACACATGTGAGAGACAAGAGACAGAAAGTTGTTTAAGGTGTTTGTATGTTATGAAATAGCATGACATCTTTCGTGAAACTCCTAATCTCATTGGAAGACAGTGCTTTCCTTAATGAACAGCGCAGTACAAATCATTCCTCTGTTGCTGTCACAGCTGGTCTCTACTTCCCATCAAGCACAAGAAAATGAGGGGAAAATGCGTGGGCACTGCAGTTTTGTGGTAAAGTGTTGTGATATATGGTATTAAGCATATAGCATAACATTGTTTTATTCATCTCAGTTATGCATTAAATAAACTACTTTGATTTTCACTGATGATATGGAAATATGGAGGCAGGGGCCCCAAGAATCCGTGAGAACCCAATTGGTACTTAATTTCATTCATTTTCTAGTAATTGTAGGGGGAGGTGGGAAGTATGGACAGAATTATTTCAAAGAGAGATTTTGTTTTTCCTTTTTCAAATAAGTAACAAAAAATAAAGTTGTGTTCCTCAGGAAAAAATTTACATAGCTCATTTCTTTCACTGACTAAAAAGTGTAAAAATAAGTTTTTAATTAACATGGAGGGTTTTTTTCTTTTTTCCTTTTGTTTTAGGATCAGATTTTATTAAGACCTCTACTGGAAAAGAAACAGTAAATGCCACTTTCCCGGTAGCTATAGTAATGCTACGAGCCATTAGAGATTTCTTCTGGAAAACTGGAAACAAGGTATATTATTGCTAGCAAATCTTTCTTTAGAGTAAAGAGAATGTTATTTATAATACTAGTTACAGCCACAAAAACTGTCTTTATATGCAGAAGGTGTGAATGAGTTACCTTTATGAAGATAAATGTTTAATTTACCTTTCATTACAAAAGAACACATTCATGGAGAAAAATGTGCGATTAACAGAAAGTGAGTGTGAGTGTGGGAGTAAGTATGTGTGATCAAGATGTAAACTCACTTTATGTGCTTTTATTAACTGAAGACAATTTTATCACTGACAAGAGATTCCTAAATGGGTTCTTTAACGAACTAATTCTGCTACAACACAGAGGCTTTCTGGTAAGGCGTTGGCCAGTGAAAACAGGTTAATGCAGAAATTAAACTTCCTTGAGGAATGGAAAGAATTGCAGAGTAACATTTATTGAATGATAAGCTGTGGTGGTGATATGAAAAGTATGCAATATAATGGGAAATAATCTTTTCCTGTCATTATTGAAGGACACACATAAATTGGTTTTTCTGTTGGGAAACCCCCGGTCCAGAAAAACTTATTACTTTTAATAATATGAGGTGAAGAGAAAATTCTCGAGGAGATGAACTTATTAAACAAAATAATGAAATGCTGTGAAACAGCAGGGAAAAGGTAGCTAGACGTTATATAGCTCTTGAATTAAATATCCATTTTTGCGTTTTATGGCAGTTGGATGTGCTCTTTGGAAGACTGTTAAGCTGAGGAGGGTATGTGCTAGCTTTTGTCAGCTTTTTGAAAAATAATACATATTTTTTGAAACATATGAAGTTAAAAAGAAAAATGCCTATGAGGTTTTTTTAAAAATGAGTTTGGATTTTCCTTTTCACTTCAAGTTGCTTGTTTAGCTGCAAATTATCTCAAAGGATTTTTTTTAAACATCACTGGTGAGAAAAGTAGTTTGGTTTTCTTTTCTTTTTTGTTTTTGTTTTGTTTTGCTTAATGAGACTGCCCTTCCTCAGACGGCATCTTTTAAAACCAATCTGGATTTCTGCCAAATGGAAACCGGAAAAAGACCTTTAATCCTTTGCCAACTAGATATGATGACTTCATATGTGACTGTACCTTTGGTTCATTTTGGAACTGGAGACCGTTTTTAGAATGTACTGGGTTTGAGAGGAAATGGACTCCTTCCAGAATTTTCTCCTTCAGAAAAACTTCCTATCTTAAAAAAGTACAAAATGGAAAGATAGCTACCGTGACCTCACATGTGACAGTTGACTCCATTTGAGTAACCTCTTCTTTCGGTTAGCCTTTTTGCACTGACCCAAGTAAAGAAATGTTTAGCTGTTAAAAAAAGAGACTCTAGGGACGCCTGGGTGGCTCAGTTGGTTAAGCGGCTGCCTTCAGCTCAGATCATGATCCCAGCGTCCTGGGATCAAGTCCCACATTGGGCTCCTTGCTCGGCAGGGAGCCTGCTTCTCCCTCTGCCTCTGCCTGCCCCTGTCTGCCTGTGCTCTCTCTCTCTCTCTCTCTAACAAATAAATAAATAAAAATAAAATCTTAAAAAAAAAAAAAAGACTCTATCTTTGGTCCCCTCAGCTGAGACCACCACCATTCATTTAGACCGATGGTTCTTATTTTCTGCAAAAGCACAGCGAAATAAATGTGACTTTTTATGCTTAAAGATGCTTGGGCCCCTCATCCCTCGCACTTCCAGATGGGAAGTAATCCTCAGGCATCTATATGTTTCAGAAGCTCTGTATTCAGGATTGAAACTCACCATTGGAGACGCAGTCCTGATGTGTTCTCAACAAACATGTACCGAGTAGTTAACTGTGTGCCATGTTACCCTCTGTTAACAGGGATGCAAAATGAACAAGTCCCTTCCCAGGAGAGCTCATAGACAACAAGCAAAGAATTTCAATAAAAGTTTTAAGTGCTCCATGTTCTAGGCTAGAATATAGTAAGAAGGGACTCTTTGCTGCCCCTCAGTGCTTGTTTTTAATTGTATGGGCCCTTTCCTCAGGTAATAAAACAAAGTTCATCCCAGATTTATTAGGAAACAGACAGATGCAAGTCAAATTCCATTCGAGTCACGTTTGATTTCGCACAGTGAGGACCTGTGTATGTATCTGCAAATCAGGAGCATCCTCTCAGGTTGTTGACAAGTTGCCTGGGCAGCCCTTAGACTATAAACTTTCTACATCATTGATTTAAGGGGTGTTTTAAAATGTGATGGGCCGTCTTCCAGACCATGATTAGTGTCACTCTGAGCAGCAGAGCTTTAATATTTCATAACTGATTTCATTGCAGATTTATGTTTTCCATATTTTCTCCCTTAAAAAAAAAAAAAGGATAAACTTATGCTAGAACCTCTCTTTAGAAATGTTGCCAAACAGACTTGCTGACACAACTGCACTGTATGGAAAATCTATATGCAGCACAGCCTAATTGACAGAAATGCGCTTATGATTAACATGTATGCTAGTATCAGCTAATTGATTTTGGGGACCTCTTCACAATAAATAGTCTCATCCTATGTATCTCCCTCCTCACCCCATGTCCCTGCAGTCTTTCAGAGCCTCCTGGGCTCCTGGATAATAGGCAGATAGGGGTTAGGATCAGTGGACAGCTACTGCTTAGCTGTGTGGCAATGAGTGACTGAGGCAGGGAGACCAAATGGGAGACTGACCAATGTTAGTGAGAACTAATGAGGGTCTAAACTAAACCAGCAGAAGTGAGAAGATGAAGGAAGTGTGTGTGGGGTGGGGCAACATATAGAAGTTAAGGAGGGAAGATTGGGAGGACTTGACCATTGATTGATTGGATGTGGTGTAGTGGGGAAAATGGCGGCGTCCAGATTAACCCTGAGTTTTCAAGCTTGGGTTACTTATGGGACCATTCATTTATTGTCTCTCTTGTTTAGCATTCTTTTAGCCATTAACCCCGTGTTGGGGCTACCTATCGAATCAATGGCTCTCAGGGTTCAAATGCCTGAGCTTTAGTTCTTGGGCTATGCTGTGTTTTCTCAATTGTTCTGTCTGTAGATTCTCTCCTCTACTGGATTCAAGTTCTTGAGACAAGTAAATCCAGATAAGCAGGTTTTACTGTTTATAGAACACATTTATCCATTTCTAATGGACTCAGGGACATCATTTGTAAGCATCAGATATTGGCTGAGTCGTGCTGTTTTATGTTCACCTTCAAAGACTACCGAACTGTGAAGAGCTACTACACTGTCTTTTTCTACTATGCTTATTTGACTGCTCTGGCTGCTTCATAGAACTCTTTCCACTTACGACTTAGAAAAAAGTCTCTATGCTGAAGTTGGTGAAAATAACTGTCAACTCTCCTTCCTGATTGCTGCCAGTTGGTTAGTGTGGTCTCCCTGATTCTGTTCTCTTATTTTCAGTACATGAGTGTGTCTTTTGCATCTCAGGATGAAGGGCTGAGAGGTGACTAGACAGGCTTACTTGTAGAAATGTAGGATGAATGGGCTTTTGTGATCTCTGTTTTCCTTATTTATTGACACCTCTCTTGTTTATCCCCAGTTCACAGCTATAATCTAGATGGTTGAAGTTTATGACTTTCCAATAAGTGCAATGTTAATGAGGGTTATTAACGCTCATTAGTGTCTCCTTAGAAGCAGTGACATTCTTTCCATTAATCTTAGAAAAGTCATTTTGTAGTGTGAATGGGCATGAGTCAGTGATCTAAGCACTTTTGCTGGGTGAAGGGAAATAGACTTTTAAAAAAGGGAGAGTTGGGGTGCCTGGGTGACTCACTTATTAAGTGTCTGCCTTTGGCTCGGGTCATGATCTCAGGGTCCTGGGATTGAGCCCGGAATCGGGCTCCCTGCTCTGGGGGAAACCTGCTTCTCCCTCTCCCACTCCCCCTGCTTGTGTTCCCTCTCTTGCTGTGTCTCTCTCTCTGTCAAATAAATAAAATCTTTATAAAGAGAGAGAAAGAGAGAGAATTGAGATCCTGTATTAACACAATACCATATTTTTGTTGTTAAGGATTTTATTTAGTTTTGATAGGGAGTGAAAGCAAGAGTGTGCATGAGCAAGGGGAGGAGCAGAGGGAGAGAATCTCCTGCAGACTGTATGCTGATTGTGGAGCCTGACGAGGGTATGGATCCCAGAACCCTGAGATCATGACCTGAGCCAAAACCAAGAGTCGGAAGCTCAACCAACTAAGCCACCCAGGTGCACCCGTGCAGTATCATTTTTTAAGGCATATCAGTAACAATAAACCTTGCTGTCTTTCCCACCTTCCCTCGTAGGTAGGCTTTAAACCAGCAGGAGGCATCCGCAGTGCCAAGGATTCCCTTGCTTGGCTCTCTCTCGTGAAGGAAGAGCTGGGAGATGAATGGCTGACACCAGAACTCTTTCGAATAGGTGCCAGTACTCTGCTTTCAGACATTGAGAGACAGGTGTGTAGTAATTCATTGTCCTTGTGACAAATTGACAAGTGTGTTTTTGAGAAAGAAATGAAAAATTCCCTGTTGGGCTATGAGAACTAGAGAAAAAAACTCATCTGATTTACCTCATTGCATCCAAACTTCTGCTTTCGTCCAAGCAAACTTCCACCTGAAGTGGGTTGAATGGAAAATCTGCTGAAATGCAAAATAATATGGGGCTTTATAATGAAACATTAATTATAATTATTGATTATTATTTAATAGTATAATTATTAATTTATATATATGACACATGATAATTATTAATTAACCAAACTCTGATTTTCCTCGCAGATTTACCATCACGTGACTGGAAGATATGCGGCCTATCATGATCTTCCAATGTCTTAAATCAGTGACCAGTTCCAGGAAAGTTCTTTATAACAATGTTTAAAATGTATTTTTCCACATAATTGCGAAAATTGTTTGATTAAAATGTGAGGGAATGGATAGGTAACTGACTTTTTTTTCCCTTAAAACTTTCACTGAATTAATTCAAAGTGTGAAGGAAAAAAAAAAAAACTAACCCATAACACTGAAGTAGTCCTAATTACTTGAAGATCTGTATTGTTAATTTTGTGAAGATTTTCTCTTAAAAATTTGGAGTGGAATATTAATGATAGCTTTGACAACATTAAATTCTAAGGAGAAAAAAATGTTAAACTGCCCAAGAAACGTGCCTTAGCGAAAGAAAATGTGGCATCCTGAGCTGCTGGCCGTACTCTAATGACTTCAGGAGTCACTGACTTAGCACTAATTTCCTGCCAAGAAAATCTGTCTTTTGATTTTTGCAACAGATATGCTCTTTTATTAATTGTTTTGCTAATGAAACTTCTGTCGTTTCATGGTATTACGGTTATTGCATTTTTTAAATAAAAAATCTCTGTAGTTTATTTTTTTGAAAAAAAAAAACCACTTTGAATTGTAACAATACCTACTAAAAAAATGAATCCATTAAACATAGAGATTTTAGCAATGTCTTTCTGAATCTGTCTAAAGAGTCTGCGTATTTATATCAAAAGGCACCTCAGTAACACTATTAATGAATACAACTTACATACTGTATCCTGAAACTTTTAAGATTTTCTGGCATAGTGAATAGGGGCAAAAATAGCCAACACTAATATAGCACTTAATACGTGCTAAGCTCTTTATGTAGATCAATGTATTTAATCCTTATTTAATCCTTGTGACAGTCAGTGCTGATGCTATCGCCCTTTTATACAGACGAGGGACTGAGGCACAGAGAGTTGAAGCACTGGTCAAGGATCACAGAGCTCACGATCGGCAGAGTCAAGAATCAAGCCCAGGCTGACAGTCTGGCTCTTGAGTGTGTACAGTAACCCTGTGGGGGGAACCACTGTCCCTCAGCACACACAGGCTCATCATCAGAGCTCACTGTCTGCTCTGAGGACGGGTCATCTGCTTTGTGGGCTACTCATTCTTGGCTCCCTGTCCCTCCCAGTTTTCCCTGTCTGCCATTTTTGCTTGCTAGCCCCTCTCCTGAGTAATAGAACCCACATTTTCTTAAGTGGGGATTTTCGTGGAGCAAGTCTCCAGCTACTTCTAAGCAGCAAACCCCAGACTTGGCATTCATTTTGGTTTCACCTTCTGATTGTGAGATGGTAGCAAGCTTCTCCCTCATTCTAGCCCTATGACCTTGGTCCAGTCAGTTCACATCTCTGGACCTCAGCTGCTTCATCTGTAGAAGAGAGGGGTTGGGCAGGTGCTATCAAGGTCCTTTCAGACCTAAAATTATATTACTCTAAGGATAATTACAACAAATTCTAGAAAATGTTTTATGGCTATAAAGAGAAAACACTTTTGTAGCAATCTAAATTAGAATTTGCCTCTCGGGAATCAATTAGGCTAGTCCCCAAAGCACCTCTCCAACTGTAAAGGAAATGACTAAAATAAGAAAGGAGAAGAAATCCTGCTTTCCCCCATTCCCTTGCCAGAAAGCTGACTCTTGACTTATACCTTTGGATATGGTCAGTAGCTCTCTCATAACATGGCAGCCCAGATGCCCACAGCACAATGGCCAGTCACCTTTAGAGAAGAAACTTTGCAGAAAAATAATTACGTACTATCACCTTTGAAGCTATTCCAATTTCACAAGGGTTTCTGTTTTCCTCCCATTAAACCCAGCTGGTCATTTTAGTTGATCAAGTGAACAGGCATCATTATCTTCAATTCTGATTTATATGAGGCATCCACTGAAATTGACCCCTGCGGACAATTATAGATTCACATAGGAAATTAAGACTGTGAGTCCCTCCGACCTATTAGAGGCTGATGAGCATGGCCTGATCTGAAGGTATGTAATCTTATATTTTGGGGGACAATTTATCCAAGGACTATCAGGCTCTTCATCAGGAATGTCTGCCCCTTACCTGACTCTTGAAATCAAATGTAACACAGATGACTGTAATAGGAAGACCCTAGTAAATGTTGATTGCTATGAAAACATAAGAGGAAGAGGTCATTTTCGAGGTGACTGTGATTTACTACAAGCCAATCTGTGTACTTCAGAACATAAGCAGCAAATGCTTAGGCCATCAGAAAATAAGGGCCGTGTCCTATGTTTAAAGCTTGAGTCAATAAAGCAACCCCCATACCAGTTGTCCCAATTGCTCATTAAAGCACATTAGGCCTTAAAGTTACTTTTTAAACAACAAATCATGTAATTTGGGGGCTTAAAGAGACTTTAGAGAATATGTATTTCTAACTATCACTATCATTCTTTATGGAAGAAAAGAGTCCAAATGGGGAGGTCACTTACCTAAGACCATGTAGAAAGTCAGAGCTGAGACCAGAACTTGGGTCTATATTTTGGCCGTGAAATACTTTACAAAACATAGCCAGGGCTTTGGAATTGAAAGTTTCTTTCTTGTTCATGCACTCTGCTGCACCTAACATTAAAATGGTCAGCATGTGAAATTCAGACGTTGAAAAGACCCACTTTTGCCTGTTATGAGTCTTCAGGGGGCACCTGGTAGCTTAGTCAGTTAAGTGTCTGATTCCTGATTTTGGCTCAGGTCTTGGTCTCAGGGTCATGGAATCAAGCCCTGTGGCCCCATGTTGGGCTCTACACTCAGCACAGAGTCTGTCCCTCTCCCTCTGCCCACCCCCACCCCCAGCTCATGCTCTCTCTCTCTCTAAGTAAATAAATAAATAAATAAAATCTTTAAAAAAAAAGTCTTCGAAGTGGTGTTTTAGAGACCAACCATCTAAATCTAGCCCAGGTGATGGTGTGGTTAATTCCATCCATTAGATTTTGCAAATTTGGGGTAACCTCAAAAACTGAAATTTTTTAAAAAAGAGAAAGTTGAATGTTGCTTTATTGTGTTTGTTTTTTTTTTTTAGGACAAAAATGAGAAGGGGCTTGTTTGGATTCTGGTTTGTCTACAAATGTAGAAAAAATGACTAGTGCAATCACAAAACAATTTTATAATTACAGTATCTTTGCCTCATTCTAGTTTATTTCAGTGCTAACAGGAAATTTAGGCAAATTCGTTTGCATGAAAAATAGCTTCTAAGGAGACCTGTATAAAAGCAGGAACTGTTAGAAATCCTATCTGGAAGTCTCATCCTCTGTGCCCAGAGTCTCTGTCATGACAGAGCAGAACAGTTTGGTAGGCCACACATAGATGTCTTACATAAACCACATCTAGAGAAATCAAGTTAGGTTTTTGGGGGAAAAAACAACTTATACTTCTAGTATAGAGAGAAACCAATATTAATTTTCCTTCTACTGACCTGATAATTTTTTGATGCAACATAAATAGGGCCAGAGTGGAGACAGAAGAATTTGAATAGACCATACTTTCAAAGGAAATGAAGCATTATGGCCATTTTGGCACTGAGAAAAAGGTATGAGGTGAAATAAACTTCTACATTTGTTTTCCTGATTGTCCTCAAGAGTCTGGCTTCCCAAAGGAAAATATGTATTTTATAACCACCACCAAATGATCCTTTCCAGAAATGACCACAGGTAACATCTGGCCAATATATAAAATATGTAGTAAAAATAATCATTTTTAATTAACTAAAACCTGCTCAGGAGAGAGAGTCAGAGGAATATCCATCTGGTCAATTCTTACTTAATAGGGCAAATGAGGATCAGAATGTTTAATGCAATATATGAGAAACACTTAGTGACCTTACAATGAACTAAAACTTTTTATTTTTAGGAAGAGCAGGGATGAAAGGGAAGAATCAGAATATCTTGAAATGGCAGACCTAAATTTGATTTTTTTTTTAAAACAGAATATATAAGAGACCCAAGTTTTGTGGCATTATTTTCTATGGTCCAATGACAGAAAGCATGTTTTAATCTATTTGAATGATAAAATGAGGTCATACTTTATTCTGGAGATTGACAGGGATTACAAAGACTTTTAAGTGATTATTAATAAAGGTAAGAAAAACTAGGATTATTTAGTCCAAGGAGAAGATTGAAGAGTACTTGATGTCTAATGGCCCAAGAAAAGTTTTATATTGGCTCGTAGTAACCAAGAGTCCTCTATCTCCTCTGTAGCAGAAGAAATGAGTGTATTTATATGACAAGTTAAGTTAATTCTAGGGCAGAACTTCTTGAATAGGTACATCTTTCTCTTCCATTCTCAGAAGTAGATTGTCCTTTGATTGTAGTGGTTTGGTTGTGCTTCCAAAGAAAGTAGTTCTCAAACTTTAGTATACATGAAAATCACCAAGAGAGGTTTTTTTTTTTTTTTTTTGAAGATCTATGTATTTATTTTAGAAAGAGACAAAGAGGAGGCAGGAGAGGGCCAGAGAGAGAGAGGGAGAGGAGAATCCTCAAGCAGACCCCGCTGACCATGGAGTCTAATGTGGAGCTCAATCCCAGGACCCTGAGATCATGACCTGAACCAAAACCAAGAGTGGACACTTAACCTACTGAGCCACCCAGGCACCCCAAGTTTTTATTTGTTTGTTTGCTTTTTGTTTTTTTGTTTTTCGTTTTGTTTTTGTTTTTGTAATTAAACACTGAATTTGGGGCCTCAAAGTCAGTAAATTATCTGTGGGACCTAAGAATTTGCATTTCCAGGAAGTTCCCAAATGATGTTGATGCTCAGGAACCACACTGTGAGAATCACTGGACTAGAAAGCCTTGTACTCAATACCTAGACTCTGAAGTAAGTGCATCTCTTGGTTAGTAAAATCCACAAGCTCCAGTACTTCTTTATCACAAACCTGCAGTGTGAATGTGTATATTTTGCTGCTTTTCATAGCCACAAATCAGAGAGGGAGCAATGGAAATGACATTATCCCTTAACCCATTCACAGTAGGCAGCAAACTTGACTACACTTGGGACTCATATGCAAGCTTGGAGCCTCGAATAAACATTTTGATGAGTTTAGGATCGTTATCCATAAAATCGTCCCAAAGCTTACAGCAAGCCAAGATAGTAAGTTTCAGCTGTATTTGATCTTCCCTATTTGGAATGCTTTGACTTCAGTGATTCCAGTGTCATTGCACTTAAAACTAAGACCTATTGTAACAGAGCCCATTCTTTAACTTATATTTTAAAGTAGATAACATGTTGCAGGGAAGGGACTTTCACAGTTACTTGGCTTCTTAATTTGAAGCTACTGTGTAAGTGATCTCTAAACTAGGAGCTAATGAAAACATTAGGAGCTTGGTCTTTTTAACACGAAAGGATGTTTTAAATTTGTTTTTGGCCTTTTAAGTGTGTGTTCTGCCCCCATGATGCGTTATCAGGCATGGTTCATTGTTGCAAATAACAGAACTCCCCTCTACCTACAAGGCAGCCAGCTGGGAATAATGCCCACACCATTCTTGAGAGCCGCTCCACTCTTCAGACAATGTTACCATCGCTGGGTGCTTGATATCAGAACCTCTGCCTTTGCTGTCCCTGAAAGTTGGAGCCCTAACTTACCATGGTAGCCAAATATGGATTCCTCCCATTGCTCTGTTGGGTGTCAAAGTCCTGTGTGGTTGTGTCTGATTGTTGGGACCTCGGTTACATGCCTGTACTCTAACTATAAAGGAAGCTTGGAAAGCAAATTTTGCCTTCTTGGGGGAAAGTGACACATGGTATTCCAAAGAGGCTGGGTGGTCACTCATCATGACAGCTCTCAACCACAATATAATAAGGTAGCACTGGAGAGATTGTTCATGTTTTGTGCTAGGAAAGAGTTCGTTGCCCCTCAGCTGTCTTTCCACTTCTTATGAGTCCCTCAAGTTGACTTCTGCAAAAGCTGCCCTTTCTCTCTTTATCCCACACAACAGGGCTGGAGAAGCCCTATGAAGTCCTTCCTGTAGTCACTCTCATTAGCCATATATGACAGTGCCCCTTATATTTAAACTTCTATATCTCTAGACAGCTATCTATTGACTTCCTACCATGAGTAATGATAAAATTAGTTTTTCCACTTCCTCCCCCTATCTTCCTCCCCAGCACACCTGATTCTTGATGATCATACAATTTTTCATATCATATTCTTTGCACTTTGAAATGTACTTATAGCTTTATTACACGATTTATCAGCTTCAGTAATCGTTCTATCCTCTGCTCTAGCAGATGAGAAAATCAGCATATTGACATTACTACCCACCATCTGTCCTCTTACCCTCCAAACCTTTACTAGATTATTTCTACATCATTAGAGTTTATCACATTTAAATTCTGGCTCTGCGACCATAACCTCCACAATTATTTTAGTTTTAGTCCTACAGTTAAATGAAGTCAATACTTAGGATCAGTATGCTACTTATCTCTTTACTTTTCAGAATTTGGCCTGGAGTAGTTTCTTCAGGAAGGGCTTTGGGTATATTGCCTGAGTTTTTGCAAGCTCAAAAAATGTCCATTTTCATTATACTTTAATGACTCTTTGGCTGTGTATAATTCGTGGATCATGTATTTTATTTCCTGCAGACTTTGCCATTATACTATTGCTCCAGTGTCTTCTGGCACTGAACATTTTTGTGGAAAGTAACATTCAGACTTAAAATTTTTGCCTTAATGTACAACAGCTTTTTTCTTGGAATTCCAGCAACTTTATTAAAACATGATTCAGGGTTGAATGTTTTGCATACATTTTCCCCAGGGTTCAGTAAGTCCTCTCAGTCTATAGTCATGAATTATATTTCTGAAACGCTACTTTGAAACATATCTTTAAATTTTTTCCTATTTTATTATTTTTCAATCTCTTTAGGATATTAGTTACTGCATATGTTAAGGCCTTTTTATCTGTCCTGTCTAGATATTATTCTGTCATAATTCTTTTGAATTTTTTTTTTTTACTTCATTGAATTACACTCTTTTTCTATTCCTCACATACTTGTTTCTTTCCATGTTTTTAACAGAATCTGGTTGCTGCCAGTGAAATGTTTGATTCCTGGGCCCTGCCAAATTGTATTTCATTTCCAATTGGCTTGCAGTATTTTCCCTGAGCTCTTGTATGTCCAATATGAGGTCTTGCTTTATAGGTATGGGAGCTCTATTTAGGTCTTTTACCTTTCAAGTTTTTGGCAATATTTTTGGCCCAAATGTTCATTTGTCTTATGGGAAGAAAAAAATTCTGTTGTATATTTTTTGCCTTCCATCTTATCTCTGTTTCTCTTATTTTCCTATAGTAACTTTGCATGGATGCATATTTTTTGAATGAGGTCAGTTTTTTTTTCTAGACCAGCTACTGGCAGGAGCTTTATGAGGGAGAGATGCCATGTCCATGTTTTCCACTAGCAGGTGTTCTTCTGTTTCCAGATGCCTAAGTTCCTTATGTCACAAAACTGTGTGTTTGAATCCTTTTCCCCTCGCAACCAGAGATCACTGGCTTTAGGGCTACTCACAGAGCAGTCCTGTCCTCTGGCCCTGTCTCAACAACAGGCTACTACCTGCAAATTTTGGGTTGCTACATGATTTTTCTTTTAACCTTATCTTCCCTGATTTTCTTTGATGCCAAACTGAGTCCAGGGAAACCCCTGCTTCCAGGCCATGCACCACCTATCCCAGTCAAGCCATAGAAATTCTGGGTCTGTCCTCATAAGGTGGGCCACCTGCTTTGATCTGCTGCCTTTGTCTGGGGCCACTAGTTGGCATTTGTAACAATGTTCCATTTAAATAGGAAAAGTTGTTAATTGTGTTTGGGGTGAATATAAATTATGACTCACTTTGAAATCAGGAGCAGAAGCAACAGCAATTCCAAAACAGCAAGTGCCAGGATATGGAGGGCTGAGGTTGTAGTGCCCAAGGCAGCTGGCATTACTCAGTATCTCACTCTCAGATAAAACATCTTGCTGGGGTGCCTCAGTGGGTTAAGCCTCTACCTTCGGCTCAGGTCATGATTCCAGGGTCCTGGGATCGAGCCCCACATCTGGCTCTCTGCTTGGGGGGGAGCGTGCTTCCCCCCTCTCTCTGACTGCCTCTCTGCCTACTTGTGATCTCTGTCAAATAAACAAATAAAATCTTAATAAAAAAAACCAAAAAAACAAAAACAACCCCCCCCATCTTCCCAGTTTGAATGTGGAGAGGAATAATAAATAAAACTGGACTTGGAGGGGCACCTGGATGGCTCAGTGGGTTAAAGCTTCTGCCTTCGGCTCAGGTCATGATCCTAGGGTCCTGGGATTGAGCCCCACATCGGGCTTGCTGCTCAGCGGGGAGCCTGCTTTCTCCTCTCTCTCTCTGCCTGCCTCTCTGCCTACTTGTAATCTCTGTCTGTCAAATAGATAAATAAAATCTTAAAAAAAAAAAAACTGGACTTGGAAAGTGCCTGGCATGTAGAAACTGATCAAAAAGTTCTAGTTCTTTCCACTGTCATCATGACATTATTTTTAAGAAGGCAGAAGATCACACATGTAAAACTGTACTATTTATATAATAAAAATCTAATCATTTTATGAGTGTAAACAGGCCTCTGCCCTAGTTCGTCCTACTGGGATCCTTGAAGCCCATCCCCAAGCAGCATCAAAAAAGAAGATTCAAAATCGGAAGCCATTTCTCACTCTTCCAACTTACTGTAATGACGGGTTTCTATCATTCTGTATGTCATTATTATACTAAAATTATTGTCTAGTATTTTTTTCTGATTTCCCGTCTATGGCAGAGAGGTTGTGAGGAGAAGTGGAAGCAAGTGATGGAGGGGGGTCTCAACTAGTAGGGCCAGTCTTACACTGCAGGACTGGCAGGCAGATCTCTTACCTGGGGCTGTGCAAGTACAGGGCTCAAGAGTGGAGAAAACTCCAGGTCAGCAATGAGGCTCCAAATGCATCTGTTAACAAATGCATCAACCTGGGGTGGGCATAGGGGTACATTTAAAACTAAGAGATCACAGAATAAGAAGTTGGAAGCAAATGGCAAACAAGTCAAGCAGAAGTGGTCTAGAAGTCTAGAGTTCTCAATCTCTTCATCATGATGACGCAGTAGGCCTAGAACTTGTAAAGGACAGGGACAGAGCAGATCATCTTATATATTTCTTTTCTTCCTTTGAATTACCTTTCTGCCTTCCCTAATTGGGAACCCTGAGGGATAAGCCTGTTGTCACCAGCTTGATCCCCCCTTTACAATATCCAGCTAAATACCACATAAAGAATAGGTGACCCAGAGTTATTTACTAATTTAAAAGATAATTATCACTTTGGATAAATGTGGGGGAAGGTGTAATTATAAAATAATACCGATCTATAAGATAAACAAAATATCAGTGCTATCCAAGGAGACAAAAGTGCAATTTCGGTAGTGAATGCAATTCTAAAGTAAATGTTTTTAGAATAGTTTTTCATAAAATAACCACACCTTGAGTTTAATGCATTTTAATCTGGGGGAACAATGTTACATTTCACTAATGGTTTCTGTAATTTCAGACCTGGGATTTGCTGGATGAGTTGCAAATGTATGAAAAATGGCTTGGGAAAACAATTTTTATTAAGTTGTTTGTTTTGATAGATAAAAAAAGCACATATCTTTCTAAAGCAATGTTTATTTCATGTTTTGAGTGGCAGAAAAAATAATTCCATGTTTGAAATCTTTGAAATATGTTTTAATGCTTTTAAAATGATTTAAGAGCAAATGTACCAAATTTACCCACTTCTAAAAGCCACCCTGTGGTTGAAAGTTAGCTTTGCTTTCTAAGTTTTATGGAACTATTTAATATGTTCCTTGATTGTATCTTTTAAACTGCAGTCAGTATCTGTACCTGTGGTATGATTAGACCATCTGACAAACCTATAGCAAGATTTTGCAAAGAAGAGATACTACAGATATTGTGTAAAGGCTTGATTGAAGCTCTAAAAATGGATAGGAATATTTTGAAATATAATTGAACTACACAAACGTGGTCTTATAATAGGATTTCGTTGGTAGATTCAGCATGCAAATGCCTGATATATATACAGGGAATTAGTTCTCAATAAAGACTAACTGCCTTTCTAATTTGAAATGCTTTTATTTTGATGAGACAAGGTATTTTAAAGGATTTGGATAAGCCTATAAAATCAAAGCCAAGATCAGTCTATATAACTTCCTGAGTGCCTATTCAATGTGTATTTTAAGTTACTGAAAATTCATGCTGTTGTAGCATCCTCTGAACACATACTTGCCAGTAGTAACTAGTAATTGATACTTTATCATACACTAAGTGTGTGGCAGCTACTGTTCTAAGTACTTTATATATATTAACTGTTCAACCTTTACAACATGCCTATGAGACAGGTATGATTCTTATCATTTTATAGATGAGTTGATGGAGGCATAGGGAAAGGAAGTGATTTGGGACATCTGGGTGGCTCAGTTGGTTGGGTGTCTGCCTTTGGCTCAGGTATGATCCCAGGGTCCTGGGATCCAGTCCTGGATTGGGATCTCTGCTTGGTGGGGGGGAGCCTGCTTCTCCCTCTGCCTGCTCGCCCCCCACTTGTGCTATCTCTCCCTCTCTCTGGAAAATAATAAAATCTTTAAAAAATACATAAAAATAAAATAAAAGAAAGGAAGTAATTTGTTTTAAAGCCTCACAGATAGCTGGGGCTTGAGGCCAGTTACTCTTGCTTTCAGCATCTGTACTTCTAACCACTGCGACAGACTACATGCCAGGAGCTTGGTAAAATGGAGCTTTTGTGCCATATTTCCAAGAAGGGGAAACTCACCAGAATTATAGAATTTCAGGGGTTAAAGCAGACTCCCCCCCAAAAAAGGTTATTTAATCTAACCATTCTGCCGATGATTGTGCTCTCAAGGAGTCTACAGGCTGCCGTGGAGATGGGGAGAAATAACAATACAGTGGAATCTCTATAATGAGCTGTTCAGGGACAGAAACATTGCCCTCCTTATAGGTTAAACATGTTATATCAAGCTTTTATTATATTTACTGCTGGGTCTTAGGATCTGGGATTTGGCCCATGTTATTTCCAAATCCTTATATAATGAGCTGTGCTACTGCAGGTTTCTACCATTATAGCTATAAATACAAAACACACAAACACACAAAGGCATGCACCCAAGTATAAAATTACTAGGGAAATGGGAAGGATAAAAAAAAATGAATTGTTAGGTTGGAGGGATTATTACTGGTGGCACTGGTCTGGCTAGATCTTGATAGGAAATGAGAGTCATTTGGAAAGATTTCAGGGGCATCACACAAGTTGAGTACAGATTTGTGAGGGTCAAATGATGTAGACAGATTTCAGATGGTGCAATGACACGTGTAAATTATTTCATAGAAAAAGGGAGCCTGTGTACTTAGTGCTTCCAAATATATTGACAGAATAAATGTAGGGACTAAGAATCTGAGAGCTATATCAGAGATGCTGTCATAAATATCATTTCCCCAAGTTTTGGAAGGTAGAGATAGTACATTATTTGTATTTGTGTTCTTCATGTCTTCTTGTAATAGTCTGAGTATCACTTGTTGAATTTAAGTGTACAAAATGTTATGTAAGCAGAGGAGAGAATACATCAGGAAGTTAAAGTGTCATCCAATAGGCAACATTTGAGTATGATAAGGGGGTTTGTAGATAAGGGATCTTGTTTGTGAGGGGTGTGTGTGTGCGGAAGTGGGATGGAGGGTATGTTACATTCCCATTCCTGTTTTCTGTTATGGGAACGAAAGCCAGTAGTATACCACTCCCCTCAGTTTCTCCTGGCTTTTCCCCTGCAGTCATCTGCCTTCCGGAAAGATGGTGCGATGTACTACTTGTTGACTCTGGGATAAGGAACTTAAGATTGTGTGTAGCTCAATCTTTCCTCCTTTCTCCTCTTGGGAGTAAGCCCTTTTTCTCTTTCTCAAAATTTAATAATGGAGGGGCGCTTGGGTGGCTCAGTTGGTTGAGCATCTGCCTTCAGGTCAGGTCATGATCCCAGGGTCCTGGGATCTAGTCCCACATTGGGCTCCCTGCTCGGCAGGAGTCTGCTTCTCCCTCTGCCCGTACCCCCTCCTTGTGCTTTCACTCTCTCCTATGCTCTCTCTCTCTCAAATAAACAAATAAAATCTTTGAAAAAAATTTAATAATGGAGCAGGGAGGCCCACAGTTGCCCAGCACTGTCTACATCTGGGTGGGTCTATCTGTGCAGTTCTGGGGTGAGAGTTTCAAGAAGCCCATTGCTGCCAAATAGTAAGCTAGCTCTATTCTTCACAATCAGCCCTGTCGATAATGAAAGTGATACTTGTTCTCTCTCTGCTTGCTCTTTTGTTTTCTTAGTTTATTCAGAGCTTGGAGAGGGTTATAATTTATTGAGTTCCCTCAAATCTCAATATAGTCACCAGGGACAGGCATTCCTGGAAGTGAGAATAGTATTTATAAAAGCATATAGGACTGAAAATGCATAATATATTTGGGACTTCTGTATGGCTGTAAGAATGAGCATGATAGAATAACTGATGAAAGTTTAGGGTTGAATCAAGAAAGGACTCATGGCATGCCAGAGTTGGACTTGATCCTTTGGACTTTATGGTTCTCTAAGTACTGTCTGCAGACCTCTGAGGTCTTCAAGAACCTTTCAGGGAGTCCAAGAGGCCAAAACTACATTCGTAATAATACTAAGATATTGTTTACTTTTTTCATTCTCTTTCTCTCCTGAGTGTACAGGAAAGTTTTACTAAGGCTACATGATGTGCAGTATTGCAACAAATTAAATGCCAAAACAGATATGAGACTTCTGCTTCTACTATAATAGAATATCTTTTAAGCCAGTAATTAAAGAGATTTGCAAAAATGTAAAGCAATGCCATATGTCTCACTAGTGGGTTTTTTTTTTTTAAGAAAATAGTTTATCTCTCTTAAACATGTCATTTGTGTTAACACATAATGGTTTTTTTAATGTATTAAATAAAAAAATCAAATTTTTATTTATGTTAACTTACAGTAACATATTAATTTATAATGCAGCAAATATTAATAAGTGTAACCCATGTAAATAAAAGCTCTTTAGGGCCCTTAATAATTTTTTACAACCATGAAGAGGTCCTGCTACCAAAAAGGTTGAGAGTGACTCCTATGGACAATGAAGAAATTTTGGAGGTTTTAAAATAGAGGAGCAACATGATCTGTTTTATATTAGACATTAAATTCTTCAATAGTTACAAAGGATGTCCATGACCAGTGTTGGTAAAGATATAGGAAATGAATATTCTTTTTTTTAAAAGATTTTATTTATTTATTTGACAGAGAGAGAGATCACAAGTAGGCAGAGAGGCAGGCAGAGAGAGAGAGGAGGAAGCAGGCTCCCCGCTGAGCAGAGACCCTGATGCGGAACTCAATCCCTGGGATCATGACCTGAGCCAAAGGCAGAGGCTTTAACCCACTGCGCCACCCAGGTGCCCTGGAAATGAATATTCTTATGTTCCATTGGTAAGAATATGAATCGGTACAGCCTTCAAATGGGTGTTTTGGCAATATGTACCGAATGATTGTAAATGAGCATATTCTTTGGCTTAGAAATTCCACTTTTAGGGATTTATCCTAAGGAAATAACTGAACAAATGTTAAAGATAGAAACACCATATATTAATATTTATTGTAGTATTGTTTATAATGATTAAAAATTTAAAAAAAAAACGGGCACCAGGGTGGCTCAGTCAGTTAAGTGTCTGCCTTCAGCTCAGGTCATGATCCCAGGGTCCTGGGATCAAGCCCCACATTGGGCTCCGTGCTCAGCAGAGAGTCTGCTTCTCCCTCTGCCCCACCCCCTGCTTGTGCACATGCGCTCTCTCTCTCTCTCTCTCTCTCGCAAATAAATAAAATATTTTTTAAAATTAAATAAAACTGTTTAAGTGCTCATGTTTTAGATTCTGCCAATTTTGGAACTCTCCACTGCATGGGCCAGACTGAGCCTTGATTCCTTTCTTTAATTATAATGAGACGCAGACTTCTACATTTTAAGAGTCAGAGAGGCTCATGAAAAGTTTGCACGTGCGCTTTATCCTCAGTCAAACTTGGTGCTCAAATAATGTTCCAAATGCAACTGCACTGCCTTCAGCCATCTCCCCCGAGGTGAAAAAGAGACTTAGAAATCCAAAGGGTCCAGACAATCAGGGCTGGCATTGTTCCCCCAGGGCCTGCAAGACAGCAGGAATAGAAATAGTACATAGTTCTCATCCACAGATTTTACTGCACTCCCTTTCCTAGGGCAAAGTATTGTGTAAGCCCACAATGAAATTATCTTACATCTTCCTGTTGCCCTGTGTAGGATGTAAAAATATGAGTTATTTTTCAAAGATTTTATTTATTCATTTGAGAGAGAGAAAGAGAGAGACAGAGAGAGCATAAGCAAGGGGAGTGGCAGAGGGAGAGGGAGTAGCAGACTCCCTGCTGAGCTGGGAGCCTGACACGGGGCCCAATCCCAGGACCTGGAGAATGTGACCTGAGGTGAAGACAGATGCTTAACCATCTGAGCCACCAGGTGCCCCCAAATACGAGTTTTTCACAAAGTACTTTTTTTTAGTACTTTTTTTTTAAATAAAGGAACACAGTTCATAAACTACACAAGTTCTAATCAAAGGATTCACTGATGTGACTCCGTTTACAACAGTACAAATACACAGATTTCTTAGTGTAAGAGTACAATGACCCTTGACAATATTAGATTTGCTCTCCCAAGAAGAAAAGGAAACATACATGGTTGACACCAGAATTTTCAAGCCCATTTAGAATTTCCTTAAGAAATCCCAGCAGTAATCCAACAATAGGGAATTTGTAAAATTCTTGTATGGAAAAACTACTAGTAACCTCAAGAATGAAGAAAGATGTACTTCAGGGTTTTTTGTTTTTTTTTTTAAGATTTATTTCTTTTAGAGATAGAGCATGAGAGCACACAGACACAGGAGTCGGGGGAGGGGCAGAGGGAGAGAATGTTAAGCAGTCTCCTTTCTGAGCATGGAGCCTGTTGTGGTGCTCGATCCCATTAATCATGAGTTCATGCCCTAGGCAAAGCAAGAGTTGGCGCCTCAACTGGCTGAACCACCCAGGCGCCCCAAGAAAGATGTACTTCTTATCTTTATGCCTCTATAGGTAAGATTTTGGTTTTGGAAACCCTTTGGTTTCTTCCTTTCTTCCTTCCTTCCTTCCTTCCTTCCTTCCTTCCTTCCTTCCTTCCTTCCTTCCTTCCTTTTTTCTTTCTTTCTTTCTTTCTAAGATTTTATTTATTTATTTGATGGACACAGCAAGAGAGGGAACACCAGCAGGGGGAGCAGGAGAGGGAGAAGAAGCTTTCCCGCTGAGCTGGGAGCCCAATGCGGGGCTTGATCCCAGTACCTTGGGATCACGACCTGAGCTGAAGGCAGCCGCTTAAGGACTGAGCAACCCAGGTGCCCCAGAAACCCTTTGGTTTCTTTCGGAATTTTTTCCTTTGACTTTCTCTGCTTTGAAATTGATATGCCTTAGGCATTCTGTTTTTGGAATTTATCCTGTTTGGTATTCTCTGAGCTTCCTGGATATGTGGTTTGCTGTCTGATAATCACTTGAGGATATTCTCAGTCATTATTGTTTCAAATATTTCATCTGTTCCTTCCTCTCTTCTCCTCTGGCATTCTCATTATGTGTATTTTACACCGTGTATAGTTGTCTTGGATATTCTGTTGTTTTTCGCAGACTTTATACTCTTTGCTCTTTGGTTTTCAAGGATACTATTTTTATATTATCTAAAGACCTGGATGACAAGAAGGAGGTGGCCTGGAAGGTGCACAGGAAAGGTGTTCCAGAAAGAACAGCAAACAAAGCCCCTGCCTAGAGGCTTTAACTGGAGCAGGAGGATAAGTGAGAAAGGGTTTTGAGAGAGGAGGAGATCGAAGAGGTGAGTGGAGGGCTTATAGGCTATAGTATGGGGGTTGGACTCTTCTACCTATCTCAAGTAGGTAAGGGAATGGGAAGCCGGTAAGAACTTAAGCAGAGGAGTGACGCAATCTGAATTAGGTTTTAAGATGACTACTCTTCCTGGATTGAGAATGGATTGTAGTGGAGCAGGCTGCAGGAAGGGCAGCCGATTAAGGGGCCATTGCAATCAACTGACCACCAAGGAATAATAGTGTTTTGGGCTAGAGGGGTGGCAGTGACGGTGAAGGTGGGTGGATAAAGTGCAAACACCTGTATTCACACAGTCTTATGAAGTTCAGGTTACTGCCCCATTTTACAGATGGGAGATAGGGTAATCTTTTATTTTTTTTCCTTATCCTAATCCTTTTGCAGATGGTTGATAGGTTTTAATATTTTCCCCTAATTCTAACTTGCAATTTTTTCACTCCCATATAGAAAGGAAAACACAGAGTGTTACCTCCCTATTACAATAAGAAATCCACATTTGTAGCTATCCTTTCTGAGAAAGTGTACATTTCAGATTTCTAATTCTAGCCCAATTTTTCTTTTACTATTTTTATGTGTTGTGACAGGTGGCTTAGAAATACTTTGATTTTTGTCTCTTCATGACAACGTATTGAATGTTAAAATCCAGTTGTTGGGTTTTTATTATTTTAGTATGTCTTTCAGCATTTTATTCCTCAAAATGTCATCAATATTAGAGGCTATTTCAATATATATCAGTAGTATTCAGGTGCTCAGAAGTTCTTTCTTCAGTGGTGTCCAGAACAAGACCCTCAAAGTCATCCCTCATTTCTGTTGCAGTGTTTTTTTTATCTCTAGCATTTTATTTTGTCCCCCCCACCTTGGCATTTCTCTCTGCTTATATTGCCTATATATTCTTTCATGTTGTCTACTTTATCTATTAGCACCCTTAGCTTACCAATCATATTATTTTATTTATTTTTTAAAAGATTTATTTATTTGAGATACAGAGCATGCACAAGCAGGGAGAGGGGCAGAAGGAGAAGCAAATGCCCCACTGAGCAGGGAGCCTAACATGGAGCTCGATCCCGGAACCCCAGAATCATGACCTGAGCTAAAGGCAGAGGCTTCACCGACTGAGCCACAAAGGCGCCCCTCATAGATGTTTTAAATTCCCCATCTATAATAATTCAATTCTAACATCTCTGCCTTGTCTGCGTCTGATGCTTAATCTGTCTCTTCAAATTGTGTTTTTTGCCTTTTCTGATGCCCTCTAATTGTTTCTTGATACTAAACATGATCTACTGGGTAAAAGGAACTGTTATAACTAGACCTTTAGTAATGTGGTGATGAGGTGTGGGGGCGGGGAAGCGTTCTATGGTCCTATGGTTAGGTCTCAGTCTTTTAGTGAGACTGTGACTGTGGACTGCGAACTTCACAAGTGTTTCTAAGTTTTTCTCTCCCTCCTTAAGTAGGGCAGGATGGCTAGAGCGAGCTGCAGTTGGGTATTTCCCTTCCTCAGGTTAGTTACACTTTGATAATACCTGACTAGGTTAGAATCTGGTTAACTCTTTTCCCTGACGGTAGGTCTTATTAAAAGGAGAATCCTCTGAGGTATTTCAAAGTAATTCCTTTCCTCTCCCCCTCCAGAAGCCCAAGGGGATTTTTCTCTTATATTTACTGTGGGAATGTGGTTGCGCTCCTAAGGGGTGAATCTCACAATATTGTTAGGGCTCCCCTATGACTGGGTCCCTTTGGAATTTTTAACTTAGTCAGACTTGTCTGCGCTGAGCCTCTGGCATTTCATCAGTTACAGTTCGGATTTTCCTACCCCGGCACTGGTTCCAGTAGTGGTTTCTGCCTGTGAGTCTCTGCTCTCCTAAACTACAACTCTTTGTATTTGCCTGTCTGTCTCTCCAATCTTGGAGGTGGAGGTTTACACTGGGTCCTCCTCTCTCTTGCAGATCCAAGAAGGGTTGTCGAGTTTTCAGTCTCTCCAGCTTCTTCCTTGTTCTTAAGGTAGAGTGGCAACATCCAAGCTCTTATATGTGGAACTAGAAACCGGAAGTGTAAATGACTTAAAAAAAAAGAAGGAGTGCATTAAAATTGATGTTTAAGATCTCCATTAATAGATTTAAAAATAAATGAAGAAATCCATACAGGTCTGTAACCCATTTAACCATTTTTTACCAATTGCAGTTTCTTGGTTTTGATAATACACTACAGTTAATGTAAAGACATTACCAATGCAGGAAACTTGGTACACAGGAACTCTGTAGTGTATTTTGCAACTTCCTGTGAATCCATAAATATTTGAAAATAAAGTTCTTAAAGTAAATGAAGTTAGGATGAGAAAAAATTCAAAGCCTTGATATATAAAAAGCTTACCAATGAAAAAATACATTCTAGTAGAAAAGTGGACAAAAGTCATAAAGAGGTATTTTGCAAAACATAGGTAGCTAAATTTATGAAAAGTTGTTCAAACTCACTAATAGTCAAGAAACAGCAAGTAGAAGACTTACACGTTCTATTTATCAGCCTAGTAATGTTAACAGTGGATGTAATAATACCAAATGTGGCCAACTGTATGGGTAGGTGGGCACTCCATCTACTGCTAGTAGAAAGATAAGGTGGCACAAGTTTGTAGGAAGCCAATTTGATAACACACACAGTCACAAAAAGTTGCAAATTAATATCAGGGATTTATTTTGGGAAATAAGGATATACAGATACATTTGTAAGAATATTTTGGGGGGCACCTGGGTGGCTTAGTTGGTTGAGTGTTTGGCTCTTGATTTTGGCTCAGGTCGTGATCCTGGGGTCCTAGTATCAATCCCTGTGTCGGGTTCCATGCTCAGTGGGAAGTCTGCTTGGGAATCTTCCTTTCCCTCTGTTCCTTCCCCTGTTCTCATGCTCCCTGTCTCTCAAATGAATAAATTTTAAAAAATTAAAAAAAAATAAATCTTAAAAACTGTTCCTCAAACATTATTTATAATAAGAAATCTTAAGGAACAGTAACAAGAAAATGATTAAATACAAGGGCTGTCATCATTGTAGAAGGATGTTAAATGGTATGGGAAAGTGATGTCTACTACAAAAAATCAAATTTAAAAAAATATGAGAGTATTTTCCAAAGTATGTTCCAAAGTATGTTCCAAAGTATGTTCCAAAGGCTCCCTTCATGCCTCCATTAGGTCACTACCATCTCTTCCCCAAATGCAACCATTATCTTCTAATAGTATATCTTAGTTTTAATAATATACATATAACTATGTATGGTTCTCATCATTCAAATTTATAGATTTGCATTTTATCCATGTTGCATGTAAAAATAATATATTAATTTTCATAGCTGTAGAGTATTTAATTGTATGCATATAATAAAATGTAGTATCCATATATTTGTACTGTTACTAGTTTGGTACTATTAATAGTGTAAGAAAATCAAAGTATATATAAATGTATCATATTTATATATAATTTATGTCAATTATATTTACAAAGGTTATACACAGAGAGAAAAACATGGAAATAACAAATAGTAATAAATGAATGTCCCAGGGTAGTAGAAGCAGAGATGATTTATTTTCTTCCTTGCAGTTGTGTAAGTTGTGTTTTAAAATATTGATCATTGGGGCGCCTGGGTGGCTCAGTGGGTTAAAGCTTCTGCCTTCGGCTCGGGCCATGATCCCAGGGTCCTGGGAAGAAAAAAACAAATAGCTCAGTTTTCTCATCTAAGAATGAGGATAATAATATTACATCATCTGTGTTACAATGAGAAGTAATCGATACATAGATGCCTAATATACAGAATATGTTTAATTATTAGGAGTTTCTTTTCCCAAAGAGAGCTGTGGTAATAAAAGAAGTAGGTCTCAGAAAGTTTGGAAAGAGAAAAGTAAAAACACAGCGGAATGCTGAGAGGTCCTAGGTTATTCTGGTGGAGTCAGACAGGTTGGAGCAGGGCTGTGGGGGAGGAAGAAGGCGCCAATAAAGACTGAAAGGGAAGAGAGCTACCCCCTGAGCGAAGTACAGCTTCTGATTGGGGTTGGGGAGAAATCATAGTAGAAGGGGAAATGGGAAACCCACTAAAATATTTCTTACTGCCCTCCTGGATTTATGCTTCTTTTTTTTTTTTTTAATTGTGTGAGAGAGAGAGAGAGAGAGAGAGAGAGAAAGCACAAGCACAGGCAGACAGAATGGTAGGCAGAGGCAGAGGGAGAAGCAGGCTCCCCGC
>ML103588.1:0-29591 GCA_003697995.1 Taxidea taxus jeffersonii | reverse complement strand
GGCTCCCCGCCGAGCAAGGAGCCCGATGTGGGACTCGATCCCAGGACACTGGGATCAGGACCTGAGCCAAAGGCAGCCGCTTAACCAACTGAGCCACCCTGGCATCCCTGGATTTATGCTTCTTGAGGACAGCCACATGTCTGTCCAGTTCCTCTTCTATCTTAGCTCCTAGAACAGTGCATGGCCCCTGGTAGGTGCTCACTGAATATTTGTGGAACCAACAAATGTTAAATTACAGTATTTGTTCATGTGGAGTGCTTGTTGATACAACTTCTTCTTTTTATTGCCCGGGTCAGAAATATGTTATTCATTCATTTTTTTTTCACTCATTGACTATAATAGAGTTCCTGGATGCCTACATGTGCCTGAAAGTTGGCCTACAGTCATGAATAACAGGGTGAGCCCTGTCCTCCAGCAGCGGTGGGCTGGAGCCAGCCACCCTTACTTGTGAGGGTCAACTGTTAAGTTTTTAGGAATTTCGTTAAGCAGAGCCATTGCAAAAAATTAAATTATATGACTTTATGAATAAAATAAATTATATGACAAATAAAGGTAATAAACACTCAAATATATTATTTCCCGATTCCCTTGCATTTTACCATCATGGATGCTTTGGAGGTTCTTTATTCCACGGTGTCCGCACAGCAGAAATACTCACAACCAGCGCTGCTGCCCATCTGTTCCAGCTTCTGATAAGTGACTGTCGTGTTGGTAGCCTGAGTTTGGTCCTGGTGGAGGTATCTTTACCGCAGAAGTCGATAAACACCATAAATCAGGATTGTTGTTTCCCCCCACCTCCGGTTGATTTTTTTTTCCTTTTTAAATATTTTATTATTTTTTAAAATTTTATTTTTAGATAATCTCTACACCCAATGTGGGGCTCCAACCCATAACACTGAGATCAAGAGTCACATGCTCCGCTGACTGAGCCAGCCAGGTGCCTCCAGGAGAATCCATTTTTAAAGATGATAAGAACATTATTGCTCTGAAAAAGAGAGTATCCTACGATGCATAGAGATCCCTAGGAAAGAATCTGGTTTGTGGGGTTTATGGTCAGGGAGCAGAAGGTGTGGCTAACTAGGGGTATCTTTGTGGTAGAGCAGGGCTTGGGCCCCTTTATGAGGCTAAGACGCAAGGTGTTAGTTCCCCCAAAAGGGGGACCAGGAAGAGCAGAATGGGGCAGGGGTGATCGAAGTGGCAACCTATTCCTGAGAGCTGATCTATCCCAGGTAGTAGTACGGGGGATGCCAGTGATCGCCTTTTGGCCACCAGAACCCAGGACTTGGTGTCAGGGAAGGGACTCAGGAAGCCCCTTGGTCATCATCAGAGTACATGGGAGAATGATATTAAGTCCTCCTCAACATACGTGTACCCACATGTACACACACGTGTACATGAATAGGCATGTGTATGTGTTGTGGGGGTAGTGGAGTTGAGATTATTTAAATACTCACATTTTGCCTTCATTCCTGGAAGAAGTGAGATCTGAGTCCTTGTGTGTGATGTGGGAGCAAAGATGATCTGACTTGGCAGTATGGTGGGAGAAGTAAGAGGAATGGATTTAACTCTGAGATTCTGGGGCAGGCAGAAGTGAGGAACAGAAGTAGGCACATGAATCCTGGAAACTGGAAGCCCATGACCTGAATCCAGTCCATCTGAGTGACTACCTCAGGAAACTTTCCTGTGCCCGCCTCTATGCAGTGGACCCTTCCTTGCAAGTGACCTGTGTTCTTGTTTCCAGGTTGGATAAGGTTTTCTCTTCCTTCTTGACAACAAGGTCCTGATAAATGTAGAAATATAGTAAATAATCCATGCTCCATGATTCATTTCTTCTTTATTGCAATGTGATAAATCACCCTAGATTAGTAAGTGCTGATGAATTAGGTCTCATATTTTGTCAAAGCGAAGCCTAGCACTTAACAGCTGAGGTCACTGGTTTTTCCTACAGGCTTTGGACTCAGATGGATGGGAGTACAAGTCCCAACTCTTCATTTTTAGCCATGTGATAACAGTCGCCCTCACCAGGCCTCAGTTTTCTTGTCCATAAAATGGAGATAATAATAGAACCATGCCCATTAAATGATACAATGAATATAAAACACTTACCACATATAGAAAGCATTCAAAAATTTAAAAATATTTTTTGAATTAATTTATTTATTTTAGAAAGAGAAAAAGCACAAGCCAGCGGGGTTGGCTGGGGGTGGGCCGAGGGAGAGGGAGAGAGAATCTCAAGCAGATGCCACATTGAGCATGGAACCCAATACGATCTCACAACCCTGCGATCACCACCTGAACCTAAACCAAAAGTTGATCTCTTAACCAATTGTGCTACCCAGGTGAGGGTGCCCCTAAATTTAAGATTATTTTTATGGACTTAATGTAATGATTTTACATTATTGCGAGCCAGAAATTGTGTGTGTGTGCATGCATGCGTTTGTGTGACAATAAGCATGCTATGGAAATGAGAACCAGTCTTTGTGGATATAATAGCAGAATAGTCATTGCCAAGCTGTTGATATGTTCTGCTATCTGGTTTCTTTTGTGCAAGATAATGTCTGTGAGATGTATCCGTATTGGTGCTATATCAGGAATTTTCTCCTTTTTACTGAGGAATGGTATCCAATTTTATGACTATACCACAATATTTTTACCTATGGATGGACATCTGGGTTATTTCCAGTTTAAACTTCTATGAATAAACTTGCTATGAACTTTCTTATACATCATTGTGCACATCTGTTTTCATTTTTATTGGGTAGATACCTAGAAGTGGAATTGTGGGGTTATTGTACAGGTTATGTTTAACTTTTTAAGAAACTCCCATACCCATTTCCAAAGGAGTTCTACCACTGAACATCCACCCCAGCAATTTATTTGTGTTCTGATTGCTTGAAATCTTCACCAATCTTTGGTAACACTGATCTTTTTACTTTTATTCATCCGACTACTTGTAGCAAGTACGTATCTCTTTGTGGTTGTGTACGTATCTCTTTGTGGTTTCGTTTGTGTTTCTCTGGTGAATGACAATGTTGAGCATTTTGCCAGATTTTTGTCCTCTGTGCTAATTTTGTGTTCTCAGTCAAATGGAAATGACAATAATCAAAAATCAATCACATCCACAGTATAAAATACCTCCTACAGTTTGCTTATTGATTAACCTTTATGCATACCCCCGCCAAATGAAGTGTTACTGTGTATCCACCTCTAGGACATGTGTTAGTTTCTGCCTTTTCTGCACATTTTTATTATTACTATTGTTATCTAACCAGTTTTAGCACAAAATAACTGATCTTTTGGTAAAAGCCTCCTGATTATTTATATGATAATCATGAAGTGGAGCCTTTCAGATTACTTAATACCTTGTTTTTGGAGGCATCCCTTTCTTCGGGAGTGCTCAAAGCCCTTTGAAGTTAATATTCACAGCATCTTTGTGAAGTGGGTGAGAAGCACTGGGAGAAGAAAATGAAATTTCAGAAGGCAAAGAGACTTAGCCCAAATCTCAAAGTGAAATTTAGGCTGTAACTTGAATCATAGTCATCAGCTCTACTGCCAGATCTACTGACACCCCATAAACCAAAGTATGTCTCCTTATGGGGTCAGGCTGATAAAGGTTTCAAATAGGGACGCCTGGGTAGCTCAGTGGTTTAGCGTCTGCCTTCAGCTCAGGTCATGATCCCAGGATCCTGGGATCGAGCCCCACATTGGGCTCTCTGCTCAGTGGGAAACCTGCTTCCCCTTCTCTCTGCCTGCTTCTCTGCCTACTTGAGATCTCTCTCTCTGTCAAATAAATAAATAAAAATCTTAAAAAAAAAAAGATTTCAAATAAAGTCAAGTTGCTTCATCTGCTGATATAAAGTTAATATAGTTTTTCCCCCAAATCTTTGAGAACTGGAAAGTTATCATAAGCCGTGCCATGGAGAGTCCCTGTGGATTTGTGAGCTGATGGTTATAAAGAAAACCAGAGTCATTCTGCCCCATGGAAAAAGATGTGTGAGAATGCAGTAATGTAGAAAAAAAAAGTTTCAAAGAACAATGTACAAAAATCTCCTATCCTCTCATACACACATAAATATTTTCAAATAAGAAGACTATGTTTTGAAAAAAACAACAAAGAAAAGGATCGGACCTCTAGCAATAAAGAAATAAAACACACCAGTGTTCTGGGTTGGTTTTTCCCCCATCTGAACATATTGCATATTTAAAGAGTCACTCTAAAGTGATATGTGTGATGTTTAACAAATAAGCCAGAATCCATACACCCAAATAGGTGCTTTTTTCTCCAAAGTAGGCATCTAGGGATGTTTATACACTTTCTTCAATGTCACTTTGTCACTGATGAAAACATTTTTGGAATTGCTATTTTGGAATTGTCTTCAGAGCCTTAGGAACATTCTTTTGAAGTCTTTGGGATTCTGTGGCTCTGTAAAAAAAAAGCACCCCTCAAATATTCTCTCACACTTTATTGTCTTAAGTCTTAGGCTCCGTATCTTGGGTCTCTTGTCATTCAGACATGACAATTAGCTCCACAATTTTAACTGAAACCCTCACTTCTCTTCTTGACCATGATCTAGATTTTTTTTTCCCTGCCTGAATTGCTACAAGTAGTTCCATGTGAAAACTTTCTTGGTCCAGCCTCACACCAGGAGCAATTTTCTCACCCAACCCCAAGGTATATAGGACTGCACATCCATTGCCCCTGTCATCCCCAGGAGCAGTAGACAGAGATCTAGTGGCAGTAATGCTCATCCTCTAAGAGCAAAACTAACCTGGTAAAATGGCCCACAGTTATTTGGTACCAATGACGGACATATAGTAGATGCCATGTAGGTTCAAGACGAATAAGGAAAATAGAGGCTGCAAAATGGCTATGAAGTGGTGGGATGGGATTTATGCTATAAATCTGAATGCTGCATTGACTCTCCCACTAGATGAAGGAATGCTGCTTTCAAGGGCAGCTCAAGTTCATGTCTGGCTCCCACTATATTGGGTTGAGCTGGGGCTCTGCTCCATGCCTTCTCTCTGGGACCCACACTGATGAGACCTGTCTCTTGATACAGGAAAATGAGACATAGTGAAACATACCCTCACATTCAGGGTGCTGACAGCAGGATTACAATAAATATACTGCTTGCTGTTGGTTGAAGGGAAAACTAATTCAGATTTATTTTTTAAACGTAGATTTTTTTTTTAAATTGTTGGTTTTGTTTTAAATATCTTTATTGTGGGGAGGGCGTTTATGTTCCTATATATCTCCAGCAACTTGAAACTATTTACACTGTATAAGCAAAAGCAACAGACGGGTAAATAGAAACACCAACAATAAAAGTACATTAGTATTTTCTTTTGGATAGTACAGTTTATAATGGCATTTACCAGTTTATTTTCCTAATTGCATTTTACCTGAATTCATATAAACACGGGAAGTATTTTCAAATTCCAGGAAAGCAGATTATCTCAAATACAGAAACAGGGAGGCTCTATTTGTTGGCAACTCCAGGAGTTCCCAAAGAGAAATATGAAACTGGCTCCAGGCCCAGAGGGCAAGGAGAGACCAAAGAAAGAGGGAAACCATTCCCAATTGGTAGGGGACAGTTTCTGTTTTATTTTTTGTGGGGGTGGTGGGAGGAAGGGGCTGAAGGAGAAGGAGAGAGAGAATTTCAAGTAGGCACCTGGCCCAGCACAGAGACCAAAGAGGGGCTCTCCTGATCTGATCTCACCACCCAGAGATCATCACCTGAGTTGAAATCAAGAGTTGACCACTTAGCTGAGGGAGCACTCCGCCCCCCCCCCCCCCCCCCCCAGAGGCCTCCCAGCGGGTAGCAGCTTTGATAAACAAGGGAACTTACACAAGAGGCTTGCAAGGGGCGCTGGGTGGCTCAGTGGGTTAAAGCCTCTGCCTTCTCTCAGGTCATGATCCCAGGGTCTTGGGATTGAGTCCCGCATCCCGCTCTCTGCTCAGCAGGGAGCCTGCTTCCTGCCTCTCTGCCTACTTATGATCTCTCTGTCAAATAAATAAATTAAAAAAAAAAAAAAAGAGGCTTGCAAAACTTTACATAGAGGCCTTAATGAGGCTCAGTCACCTAGATGGCCCGTGTGGACTTGGCAACACTTTACAACCAAGGCTGTATCCTTGAAATCTCCAGGCTCTGAGAATGGCGGACGGAGCGTACATTCCAAAGATGGAGAGGGGGCTGGGGAGCCTCTGATTGCCGGATGGCCCGGGGCCAGTGCTCAGGGCAGCCGGACATCCTGTGCCCTTCTAGGGCCTCCTCCGACACTGTGGTCATGGCTCCTGCTCCAAGATGACCGGTTTGTGGAATCCGTGGATACAGCTCATCGGATGGGGTAAGTCAAACCCCAGTGCGTACTTGGCGATATTTCCCAGGCCAGATTTACCTGATGAATCTGACTTAAAACCACAAAGAAACCACCTACTTATTGAAGGCACTACGGATTCCTGTCAGGATTAGAGATTGTGCCTAAGAGAACCAGTCTGTAAGCACGCGTGGGAGGGAGGCAGTCAGGAGTTCACGCGGAGAGGAGGGCAGGGGAGCCGAGGCAGGGTTCAGCGGGGAGGGGAGGCCGGCGCCTCTCTGTTCTTGTCTCCATCAGCAAGGCTGCCACATCTCCTCGTGGAAGAAGAGCAGAAGAGTTAAGGCAGGAAGTTATCCTGCATTTTGTCTTCTGTCCACGCACTTAGTTCGGTTCCCGATATGCAGGGAAGAGGGTAGAAAAGGCACTCTGTCAAAGCTCCGTCATCGAAATCCTACAAAGGAAACAGATTTTAAAAGCCGCAAGAAGGATTTATGACTTCAGGGACCTTTGTGAGTCCTTTTATTAGCCTAGTACATCACTTCTCCCCCATCTTTATGCTGACAACACTCCTCAGCCCTTCTCTGGATTTCTTGTCAAACTGGGCAACTATATAAAAGGAACAGACAAGGGCTGCTGCTGATTGATTCCCAGGTTCGCCTGTACATTAGGAGAAATTTTATTCTGCTAAGAGGTTCTCTTATGCAGTCTTCCAGGGAGGGACTCCTGGATTGTTTCTGACAACTATGTGTTTTTAAAGAGTTTTATTTTTTCTTATAGTGATCTTTCTGGGAGCATAAATCAACATGGAAAGAGAATAGTATGCTAGCCTAAATAGTTCTATAGACGTTGTTTGAGAATTTGAGATGGCTCTGAGTATGTGGCTTGGCCACCAAGGTCAGTAAATGGGGTAGACCCTTCCAAGCTGTCTATGTGGCTGGCCTTTTTTTTCTACTCACTTTCCTTAAAAATGTGCAGTTCATAAAGGAAATCTCAAATATCTTCTCCATAAAGCTTTCCTGAATTTTGGCAAGAATGAGTTAATTTCTTCCTCCTTTGTATCCCAACAACAACAACAAAATAGTTGCAAAAGTTTCATGAACATTTACATGTTCTCTAGGCATTATTCGTTGACCCACTGATTCTCTACAACAACCCTGTGATGTCTGCACTGTCATGTTTTGAGAACCAGACTACTTAAATGATTTGACCAGGATCACACAGCTACAAAGTTGAAGAACATGAATTTTAACCTATATAGAAGCAGTGTGCCTCCAGACTTTATTTTTTTTATTGTTGATATATTTTTTTAAAGATTTTATTTATTTATTTGACAGACGGAGATCACAAATAGGCAGAGAGGCAGGCAGAGAGAGAGGAAGGGAAGCAAGCTCCCCGCTGAGCAGAGAGCCCGACATGGGGCTTGATCCCAGAACCCTGAGACCACGACCGGAGCCGATGGCAGAGGCTTTAACCACTGAGCCATCCAGGCGCCCCTGTTAATATTTTTTAATTGAAGTATATTTGACGTATAGTATCTTGTTAGTTTCAGGTGTACATCATAGAGATTCAGTATTTTTATATGTTAAGAAATGATCCTCACAAGAAGTCTAGTTACCATGTGTCACCAAGATTAGACAGTATTTAGGGCATTAATCTGGGTCCTCCACAGTGTCCTCTTTATTAACAGCCTAAAACTTCAGGAAAGATCACAACTTTAGTAGCCAATCTTTACTGGGTATTGAATATGGCTGAGATAGTCTGCCAAATGATTTCACAGACACAGATTGGCTACACAATTTGTGGGACTAAGTGCAAAACGAAATTGGGGGTCCTTTATTCAAAAAGGTACTAAAATATAAAGCTTTTTCCCTTTCTTTCGTGGTCTCTCTCTTGACTTGGTCACAGTGTTTTTCCCTTTGTTCTTTAATTGTGGTTCAAATTTTTTCACTGATTACTAGTGTAAAATTTACATTTTATCTTCATATTTATGTGTGGGGGTTTTATTTTCTTTTTTTTAATTTTATTTTTTAAAAATTTTTATATAAACATATAATGTAACCCCACCACCCTCTCCCAACACCTCTCCCCCCCACCCCTCTCAGTTTGTTTTATGACATTAAGAGTCTCTTTTGGTTTATCTCCCTCCCAATCCCATCTTGTTTCGTTTTTTCTTTTCCTACCCCCTTAGCCCCCACCCCCGTTGCATCTCCACTTCCTCATGTCAGGGCGATCATATGATAGCTGTCTTTCTCCAATTGACTTATTTTGCTAAGCATAATACCCTCTAGTTCCATCCATGTCGTCGCAAATGGCAAGATTTCATTTCTTTTGATGGCAGCATAGTATTCCATTGTATATATATATACCACTTCTTCTTTATCCATTCATCTGTTGATGGACATCTAGGTTCTTTCCATAACTTGGCTATTGTCAACATTGCTGCTATAAACATTCAGGTGCACGTGCCCCTTCGGATCACTACGTTTGTATCTTTAGGGTAAATACCCAGTAGTGCAATTCCTGGGTCATAAGGTAGCTCTATTTTCAACTTTTTGAGGAACCTCCATGCTGTTTTCCAGAGTGGTTGCACCAGCTTGCATTCCCACCAACAGTGTAGGAGGGTTCCCCTTTCTCTGCATCCTCACCAGCATCTGTCATTTCCTGACTTGTTCATTTTAGCCATTCTGACTGGTGTGAGGTGGTATCGCATTGTGGTTTTGATTTGTATTTCCCTGATGCCCAGTGATGTGGAGCACTTTTTCACGTGTCTGTTGGCCATCTGGATGTCTTCTTTGCAGAAATGTCTGTTCATGTCCTCTGCCCATTTCTTGAGTGGATTATTTGTTCTTTGGGTGTTGAGTTTGCTAAGCTCTTTATAGATTTTGGATACTAGCCCTTAATCTGATATGTCCTTTGCAAATATCTTCTCCCATTCTGTCAGTTGTCTTTTGGTTTTGTTGACTATTTCCTTTGCTGTGCAAAAGCTTTTGATCTTGATGAAGTCCCAATAATTCATTTTTTCCCTTGCTTCCCGTGCCTTTGGCATTGTTCCTAAGAAGAAGTTGCTGTGGCTGAGGTTGAAGAGGTTGCTGCCTGTGTTCTCCTCAAGGATTTTGATGGACTCCTTTCTCACGTTGAGGTCCTTCATCCATTTTGAGTCTATTTTCCTGTGTGGTGTAAGGAAATGGTCCAATTTCATTTTTCTGCATGCAGCTGTCCAATTTTCCCAACACCATTTGTTGAAGAGGCTGTCTTTTTTCCATTGGATATTCTTTCCTGCTTTGTCGAAGATTAGTTGGACATAGAGTTGAGGGTCTATTTCTGGGCTCTCTATTCTGTTCCATTGATCTATGTGTCTGTTTTTGTGCCAGTACCATACTGTCTTGATCATGACAGCTTTGTAGTAGAGCTTGAAGTCTGGAATTGTGATGCCACCAACTTTGGCTTTCTTTTTCAATATTCCTTTGGCTATTTGAGGTCTTTTCTGGTTCCATATAAATTTTAGGATTATTTGTTCCATTTCTTTGAAAAAATTGGATGGGATTTTGATAGGCATTGCATTAAATGTGTAGATAGTTTCAGGTAGCATAGACATTTTCACAATATTTATTCTTCCAATCCATGAGCATGGAACATTTTCCATTTCTTTGTGTCGTTCTCAATTTCTTTCATGAGTACTTTATAGTTTTCTGAGTATAGATTCTTTACCTCTTTGGTTAGGTTTATTCCTAGGTATCTTATGGTTTTGGGTGTAATTGTAAATGGGATTGACTCCTTAATTTCTCTTTGTTCTGTCTTGTTGTTGGTGTAAAGAAATGCAACTGATTTCTGTGCATTGATTTTATATCCTGACACTTTACTGAATTCCTGTACAAGCTCTAGCAGTTTTGGAGTGGAGCCTTTTGGGTTTTCCACATATAGTATCATATCATCTGCAAAGAGTGATAGTTTGACTTCTTCTTTGCCGATTTGGATGCCTTTAATTTCTTTTTGTTGTCTGATTGCTGAGGCTAGGACTTCTAGTACTATGTTGAATAGCAGTGGTGATAACGGACATCCCTGCCATGTTCCTGACCTTAGCAGAAAGCTCTGAGTTTTTCTCCATTCAGAATGATATTTGTGGTGGGTTTTTCATAGATGGCTTTGATGATATTGAGGTATGTGCCCTCTATCTCTAC
The DNA here is from genome assembly GCA_003697995.1 of Taxidea taxus jeffersonii. Taxonomy (NCBI): domain Eukaryota; kingdom Metazoa; phylum Chordata; class Mammalia; order Carnivora; family Mustelidae; genus Taxidea; species Taxidea taxus. The sequence continues at coordinate 19,095 of ML103588.1, read as the reverse complement.
ACTTTGAAGAGTTTTGATCAGGAAGGGATGCTGTACTTTGTCAAATGCTTTTTCAGTATCTATTGAGAGTATCATATGGTTCTTGTTCTTTCTTTTGTTAATGTATTGTATCACATTGATTGATTTGCGGATGTTGAACCAATCTTGCTGCCCTGAAATAAATCCCACTTGGTCGTGGTGAATAATCCTTTTAATGTACTGTTGGATCCTACTGGCTAGTATTTTGGTGAGAATTTTCGCATCTGTGTTCATCAAGGATATTGGTCTGTAATTCTCCTTTTTGATGGGATCCTTGTCTGGTTTGGGGATCAAGGTGATGCTGGCCTCATAAAATGTGTTTGGAAGTTTTCCTTTCATTTCTATTTTTTTGGAACAGTTTCAGGAGAATAGGAATTAATTCTTCTTTAAATGTTTGGTAGAATTCCCCTGGAAAGCCATCTGGCCCTGGGCTTTTATTTGTTTGGGGATTTTTGATGACTGTTTCAATCTCCTTACTGGTTATGGGTCTATTCAGGTTTTCTATTTCTTCCTGATTCAGTTGTGGTAGTTTACATGTCTCTAAGAAAGCATCCATTTCTTCCAGATTGTCAAATTTGTTGGAATAGAGTTGCTCATAATATGTTCTTATAATTATTTGTATTTCTTTGGTGTTGGTTGTGATCTCTCCTCTTTCATTCATGATTTTATTTATTTGGGGCCTTTCTCTTTTCTTTTTGATAAGTCTGGCCAGGGGTTTATCAATCTTATTAATTCATTCAAAGAACCACCTCCTAGTTTTGTTGATTTGTTCTATTGTTTTTTTGGTTTCTATTTCATTGATTTCTGCTTTGATCTTTATTATTATTTCTCTTCTCCTGCTGGGTTTAGTCTTTCTTTGTTGTTCTTTCTCGAGCTCCTTTAGGTGTAGGGTTAGGTTGTGTATTTGAGACCTTTCTTGTTTCTTGAGAAAGGCTTGCATCGCTATATATTTTCCTCTCAGGACTGCCTTTGCTGTGTCCCACAGATTTTGGACCGTTGTGTTTTCATTTTCATTTGTTTCCATGATTTTTTTCAATTCTTCTTTAATTTCCTTGTTGACCCATTCATTCTTTAGTCTCCATGTATTTCGGCTTTTTCCAAATTTCCTCTTGTGATGGAGTTCTAGCTTCAGAGCACTGTGGTCTGAATATATGCAGAGAATGATCCCAATCTTTTGATACCAGTTGAGACCTGATTTATGACCCAGGATGTGATCTATTCTGGAGAATGTTCCATGGGCACTAGAGAAGAATGTGTATTCTGTTGCTTTGGGATGGAATGATCTGAATATATCTGTGATGTCCATCTGGTCCAGTGTGTCATTTACGACCTTTATTTCCTTGTTGATCTTTTGCTTGGATGATCTGTCCATTTCAGTGAGGGGAGTGTTAAAGTCCCCTTCTATTATTATATTATGGTCAATGTGTTTCTTTGATTTTGTTATTAATTGGTTTATATAGTTGGCTGCTCCCATGTTAGGGGCACAGACATTTAAAATTGTTAGATCTTCTTTTTGGACAGACCCTTTGAGTATGATATAGTGTCCTTCCTCATCTCTTATTATAGTCTTTGGCTTAAAATCTAATTGATCTGATATAAGGCTTGCCACCCCAGCTTTCTTCTGATGTCCATTAGCATGGTAAATTGTTTTCCACCCCCTCACTTTCAATCTGGATGTGTCTTTGGGCCTAAAATGAGTTTCTCGTAGGCAGCATATGGATGGGTTTTGTTTTTTTTATCCATTCTGAAACCCTGTGTCTTTTGTAAATGCCCCATTTAGCCCATTTACATTCAGGATAACTATTGAGAGATATGAATTTAGTGCCACTGTATTGCCTGTAAGGTGATTAGTACTGTATATTGTCTCTGTTCCTTTCTGATCTACTACTTTTAGGGTCTCTCTTTGCTTAGAGGACCCCTTTCAATATTTCCTGTAGAGCTGGTTTGGTGTTTGCAAATTCTTTCAGTTTTTGTTTGTCCTGGAAGCTTTTTATCTCTCCTTCTATTTTCAATGATAACCTAGCTGGATAAAGTATTCTTGGCTGCATGTTTTTCTCATTTAGTGCTCTGAATATATCATGCCAGTTCTTTCTGGCCTGCTAGGTCTCTGTGGATAAGTCTGCTGCCAGTCTAATATTTTTACCATCGTATGTTACAGACTTCTTGTCCTGGGCTGCTTTTGGGATTTTCTCTTTGTCGCTAAGACTTGTAAATTTTACTATTAGATGATGGGGTGTGGACCTATTCCTATTGATTTTGAGGGGTGTTCTCTGCACCTCCTGGATTTTGATGCTTGTTCCCTTTGCCATATTAGGGAAATTCTCTATGACAATTCTCTCCAATATACCTTCTGCTCCCCCTCTCTTTCTTCTTCTTCTGGAATCCCAATTATTCTAATGTTGTTTCGTCTTATGTATCACTTATCTCTCAAATTCTCCCCTCGTGGTCCAGTAGTTGTTTGTCTCTCTTTTGCTCAGCTTCTTTATTCTCTGTCATTTGGTCTTCTATATCACTAATTCTTTTTTCTGCCTCATTTATCCTAGCAGTAAGAGCCTCCATTTTTGATTGCACCTCATTAATAGCTTTTTTGATTTCAACTTGGTTAGATTTTAGCTCTTTTATTTATCCAGAAAGGGCTTTTATTTCTCTGGGTTTCTCTAATATCTTCCATGCCTTTTTCAAGCCTGGCTAGAACCTTGAGAATCGTTGTCCTGAATTCCAGATCTGACATATTACCAATGTCTGTATTGGTTAGGTCCCTAGCCTTTGGTACTGTCCTATTCTTTTTTTTGTGGTGAGTTTTTCCACCTTGTCATTTTGTCCAGATAAGAATATATGAAGGAGCAAATGAAATACTAAAAGGGTGGCAAAGACCCCAGGAAAATGTGCTTTAACCAAATCAGAAGAGACCCAAATCGTGGGGGGGGGGGGGAGAAAGGGGATAAAAAGAAGTTCAGAAAAAAGAAAAAAAAATTTAAAAAGAACACAAATAAAGGAAAAATATAAAAAAACAATGTATATATATATATTAGACTGGTCATATATATATATATATATACACATATATATTAGACTGGTGACTAGAACAGGGTCACCCACTTAATTTTGGGAGTATTTTGGTCTCTTAGAAGAAACTAACTCCCCAAATTTTAAAGAATGAAAAACATATATAAGGGTAAACACAAGGAAGGGATGGAATATGAATATAAAGATGAAAATATGAGTATAGATGGAATATGAGTATAAAGATGAAAAAATTTTTTTTTTAATTTCTAACAAAGGAATTGATAAGGTAAGTTGGTTGGGAGAATAAAAAAAAAAGTGGAGAGAACTTGCTTGGGCTGGAGACTAGATCAAGCCCAGTGCTAGATTTAGGGTGTATTTTGATCTATTAGAAGAAGTTGTACCCCAAATTTTTTTGAAGAAAAAACCCTATGTGTATACAAAGAATAAAGTTAGATACAATGAAGGATAAGATATGACTATAATAATAAAGGTTCAAAAGAGATTTTTTTAAAGAAAGTTAAGATAAACTAATTAAAAACATTAAAAGAGGAAAGGTTAAAAGTTAAAAAAAATTAGCAGAAGAGAAAATAAAAGTTTAAAAAATTAATTAACTTTGCAAGATTTGCAATTCATGGGGAGAAAGCCATGAATTCCATGCTTTGCTTCCTCCTCCTCTGGAATTCCACTGTTCTCCTTGGTAAGTGAACTTGGTCTTGGCTGGATTTCTTGTTGATCTTCTGTAGGAGGGGCCTGTTATAGTAATTTCAAGTGTCTCTGCCCCAGGTGGAATTGCACCACCTTTACCAGGGGCCGGGCTAAGTAATCTGCTCGGGTTCACTTTCAGGAGCTTTTGTTCCCTGAACGCTTTCCGTAGACTTCTGGAGGATGGGAATGAAAATGGTGGCCTCCCAATCTCTGGCCCAGAGGAGCCAAGAGCTCGGGGCCCCACTCTTCAGTGCGCCTTCAGAGAAAAGCGCTCAATCACTTCCATCTCACTGGCCTCCGGCTGTGCTCTGAGCTCACCCAGCCTGTGACCAAGCATCTCTGTCTCTGGCACAGAGCCCCACCTGGAGTCTCCGAATCCCGCAGATCCCTGAGCTCTTCCAGGTCAGAGTCTCCCCGGATCTTGTGGGGACCCCACACAGCACTGGCCTGTGTCATGGATTACAGTTCAAGGTAACCCTAAGTTGAAAGCTCATTCCTCGGCTCTGTCTCCATAGCCGGCTTCCCTGCTCTAATACCTGTGAGCTGTGCAACACTCAGACACCCCCAATCCTTCTGTGACCCTGCAGGACCTGAGGTTTCAAACCCCATGAGGTTTCACTTTGGTTTAGCCTCTGGAGCTGTGTCCCTCCATGGAGCAGACTTTTAAAAGTCCCGACTTTGTGCTCCGTTGCTCCACGCTTGCCAGGAGCCGGCCCCTCCCCCCTGGGGTCTATCTTCCCCTCGCTTTGGATTCACTTCTCCACTGGCCCTACCTTTCAGAAAGTCCTCAATTTTCTGTTTCTATAATTGTTGCTCTTCTTCTCTTCGATCTCCTGTTGGATTTGTAGGTGTTCGGAATTGTTTGATACGCTATCTAGCTGATCTCCTGCTGCCTGATGTCATCTCAGCTGGCTTCTTCTCCGCCATCTTGACTCCTCCTATGTGTGCTGATTTTAAACACAAACATAATATTTAACATACCTCCCGAACCACTACAATTACATGACTAGGGTTGCTCATATATTTTGTTGCTTTTTATTTTGTCATTTTTGTTCCATCAGAGTAGTGGAATGCTGTGAGAAACTAGCTCAACTGTTTTGTTTCACTTCTTGAGAAGTACACATTCTACCAACACTCTCTACATTTGGTTGATTGCTGAGTAAGGAAGGGCTGCAAGAAGAACTAGGGGCTACCCTATCTTTCCCTTTCCTTTACCCTCATAATTTTCAACATAAGTGGTTGCCTAGTGCAGGGAAGTGATATGCAAGTAAGAAAGGGTGTGATGGGGTTCCTTGGTTGTTCCCGCTTCTTTGCAAACCCTGCCTTCTTTTCTTTAATGGAGATAGAGCTGACCTATACCATTCCAGTAGTTTCAGATGGACAACATAATGATTCAGTGTTTGAATATATTATGAAATGATCAGCACAATAAGTCAAAACCCATCACCATACATAATTACATTTTTTTTTTCTTGCAACTAGAACATCTATTTTCTTTCTTTCCAACAAGTTCTGGTTGGGAAGGAAGGGAAGGAATACCTTCCCTTCTGGAAGGGAAGGAATACCTCTCAGTCTGTAGGTGCCCCCATTTACTCAGTTAGAGACCTATTGTGTGTACCTGATTCTTGCTTTGAATCTTGACTGCACTTCTGTACACGATGGGTCCCCCGGAATTCTGTGCTCATGGGCATCCTGAATTTTATCTGCTTGTGGAGTGAACAAGGAATTCACCGAGGCACATACCATGCACATTGCCTCCCCCTGTGCAGGCTCCATTGTCACATTGTGCTTCACTAACAACACATGAATTCTGTGATGAAATTATGAAGAATTTCAAGTTAGTGACAGCAGAGCTTTACGCCAAGTGTGTGGCCCTTCTGTGTTAGTTCTCAGGTTGCATGTTTATGAAGTTTACCCTGGTTATGAGATAGTACCTAATTTTTTTTTTTTTTAATTTTCAGATGAGATAGTGATGGTGGGAGAAGTAATATTCATTCTTAAGAGGCACCTGGATGGCTCCGTTGGTTAAGCCTCTGGCTCAGGTCATGATCTCAGGGTCCTGAGATGGGGTTCCACACTCATCAGACAGTCTGCTTGAGATTCTCTCTTCTTCTGTCCCTCCCCCTGCCTCGTGCACTCTCTCTATCAGATAAATATATAAATCTTTAAAAAAAAAGTAATATACTTCAGTCCAAACAAACGGTAGGCGCCTCAATTGGAACTTTGGTTTATCTGTCTAAGCCTAGAGCTCATATTCCTAACTATTCATTACTGTAATAACTCAGTTATGCAGCTTCCTATAACCATGTGTGGATTTTAGAAATCTAAAAATAATGATCACTGTGTGGGTGGGCTATGAAGAGTCCAAAAATGGTGCACCTTCTTTACTCATTCTCCCATGTAGCGCTTAGCCAAAGTACCTTACCTCCTATTGTACTTTGTATTTTCTAAATACACTATTTCCCAATACATTACCTTATTTTATCATCACTGCAATCACAAGAATGACTTGGAGTTGTTACTCACTTTGTAGGTGAGGAAATCGGGGCTCAAGTATACAAAATGACTTTTCTAGGCTACTCTTTCTATCAAGGTCAAATCCAAGGCTGGAGTTCTTCCCTTTCCAAGTCACCTCCTGAGTTAAAACTCAAATGTAACAGGACTGTGGACAGATGGTAAAGGAAGGAAGAATATTGGCTCAAAAAGCAAAATGAGGTTTTCAGATTTCCTTTACATAACAGGGAGCATGATTTAGTGGGAAAAACCTGTGAGCTGAGGTCAGAAAGGCTGGACTTTAAGACTGCCACTTATTAATTTAAGAAACTTGGAAATTTCCACTTCTGAGCCCCCAGATTCTCATTTTCAAAAAAAAGGGGATTTATACTGACCTCAGAAGACTATTGTATCAAATAAGAAAACTCCTGGAGTTCAGTAACAGTTAGTTTTTCTGCCCCTACTGCTCATAATCTACTGCTCTACAGATACAGAGAACTCAGTCCAACATCTTTTATTTCGAGGAGGCTATTCTGGCCAGAGATAAGTTCAGAATGAAAAACACTTAGAGTCTTATGTTCCATTCTTCATCTTCCCATCATCTCTGACTCTGAATCTATCATGTCATCATTATTTAGGTATGAGGAAGACACACCACCATGTCCTGTGGTTAATGCATTAAGGATATGCTTAATGTGCAAGACCGTGGACATCCCAGTCTTCTTATGATACCAGTTCAGAAATTTCATTGCAAGTCATTTAAAAATATGAACTAATGGGTACTCACTAATGGCTAGTTTGACCACACTTACTAGATTTGAAATCATTATTAATTTCTTTAATATTGTAATAACATTGATTCATTTAGATGAACCTTTATAACATAGAAAGTATATAGTATTTAGTAGTAATTAACATCTTTTAATAAGGAAGAATTGCCAAGTAGTTTTCTCTCTTGGCTTTGTTGTAGCAATGGGCAGCTGGGTGAAAATTCCGCTTAATCACAAAGGGGATATCTCATGTCTTGTGTTAAATTTGCCTTCAATGGACTAAAAAACATACTTTGGTATATATTTTATCATAAAAAGGCACATTTGAATCACCAGTATCATAGAATGTGAAATGTACAAATGCCATAAACTTTATAGATAAAGCCATTCACCTAGAGATCAATCACACAGATGATATAGGATGAGTGCAGAAATTTGATCAGTCTGTCCATTTGCTCACTGACTTGTGTGGGTCTTTAATACTGGCTTTGCTATTATTCCTTGAATCACAATATGAAGTTTAATATTTTTATATACATTTATAGTAAATGTTACCCTTTGCTAACCAGAGAGGCATTTAGGCAATTGCCGGATATGAAAATTGCTGACATTTTCTGAATTTCAAATGACAAATGAGATGCTCCTGTCAGTTTACTGTATAACTCCAGAGCATATGGTGCTTCTGCTGGTGGGTGTGATTTCAAAGTTTGCAAATCACACCATGAGAAAGTCCCTCTGGTGGGCTCCTGGAACACTTAGCAACTGTGAATGTGAAGTGACAGTACAGAGGGAAATGACTAAAAAAAAAAATAGCTTTTTTTTTTTTTTTTTGGACAGTGAGAAAGCAGTACAAAGTGAATGCTAAGTTAATTCAGGGAGGTGGCGGGATAAAGACACGCATCTAGCAAAGGGGAAAAAAAAAAGAGAAGCAGTTTTCCCTTTTATAGAACAAACCAGGAAGTTATCTAAATTCTTAAAACAAAATGTATAATGTTAGAATTCAGAGTAAGAATAAGAGTTAAGAAACTGACTGGAATTAGAATAGTCGTCAGCTCGGCCACACAGAAGCTTAGAAATGGAGGGGAGATTGTTTCAAGGGATAGAGAATGGTGCCGAAATTATAGCTACACCGGAAAGTACAAAATAACTCCAAATGATAAAGATTTGAAAGGAAAGCCTCTGCCATTCAAAATGGGCAGCTTACTTAAGACCAGCTCGTGGCAGAATCCTAGGTCTTCATTGTAACCTGAATTAATGGGTCCCTTAGTTTTGCTGTGTTCCATAATGTCCATATCCCGGAGTGTTTGTACACAATGCTGAAGCCACCAGTTAGTGACATGAAAAGCTAGTGAGATTCATTACTGGAACTGATCGACTAGCCAGTTCCATCACAGTAGTTCAGCCAACTGCCCTAAGGACCACTGCCCCAGACTCTTCCTTGGAATTCAAAAACATTTCCTGTTATCAACCACAAAGTTTTAATTTAATTGCATGCCTCAAGAGTGCAGAAGAAGTGTGAGTGACTTAAAATGATGCCTCCAAACTAGGATTGAACTCGACCACCAGCTTTTTTGGGTCTCCAGTTTGTAGACAGCTGGCATGCAACTTCTGAGTCTCATTAACCATATGAGCTAATTCCTAGAATAAATCTCTACTTTCCTACCTACCTATTTATCAGTCATCATGTTGGTTCTGTTTCTCTGGGGAACTCTGACTAAATATAGTACCTAAGGGCTTAGAACAGTGTCTGGCTCACCAAAAGAGTTCCGGGAATGTTCACATTAGTTGTCATTTTTATTATCATCATTATACCTTTGACCCCTTTCCTTTACCAATGGCATCATTCCTGCAGTCTTTGGATTAGTACTAACAAGCTTATTTTCAAAAGTCTGTAGAAAGACATCATTGGTGAGTAAATTTGATTTATAGGAGCTGTCTTGTTTTTCTTAAAAGTAATGGTTATTAGGCCCACTCCATCTTATTTGCTTGCAAATCTTAGTTTTTCCATACTTCTCCAAGAAATATGGCAAAACATTCAAAGCCTCTATAGATTTTTGTTTTGTGTGACACTTTTCGAGCAGATAAAGAATTGCTTACCGAAGACATTTTAATAGAACTAGATTTAAATTTACTTCCCAACTGTTTACCTTTTCCAAGTTTCTTTAGTAAATGAGGGTATACATCTTGAGATAAAGGAGATGGCTGTTGATATTAATGCTCAACAAAATCCAGACAGCCATACGGTGCAGCTCTCCAGTGTTCTGCTTTCATTTAATATCAAAGTATCACAGAAAAAAGGAGAAATAATGTAAAAAAACAAGTGTGGTATACAGAATCCAACAGGAAATCATGACAGGAAATATTAGATTGTATGTTACTTTAAGGCAAAGTTATAATATCTTCTACATTCTTTGTAGCTTCACCAGACTTAATAAATGTTGACTGAACTAACAGACATGGATTCTGCCCTTCATACATTAGAAAGAGAACTTTTCCTTCAACATATAATTAGTGTATTTCTTCAGAGCAGCAGGATAAACAGAGACTGTTAGGTGTTTATAGCAATACTATCATTTCATTTTATAGAGAAATAATACAAAGAGAAGGGGAAGATAAGTTGTAGTTTCATGCTGGGTAACTCTAGGCAATTATCTATTACTATTATATCCTTATTAGTAGAGATGCTATTGTGATTCGATGTCACAAAACATTACCCTTCTCTGACAGATATTAGAAGCCGAGCTTCTCACAAGAGCCAGTCAGCCTCAAAATGACAGAAGTCCTGTGTCCCCATCAGATTCAGTGTTAAGAAAAGCTTCGTCTTTCATCTGTCACACTTAATTGATGGACGTAACATCAATCGCAGGGCCCACATTTGTAATAGCAAGGTGTGTAGGTGTTCCACTGACATAATGCTCTGAGGATATGGGCTGCTGCGTCACGGGAAAGAAAGCCACTGGGATAGGGCATCGATGGCCTCGCAGGGGAATGTAGTCGGGTGTGAGACATGAAGGAGTGCCAGGGAGCTACCATGTTCAGCTTGAAGGCATGGCCAGTGCAGACCACTCCAAGATTACAGTAGTACAAATAGTCTCCGAGAAGCAGCCATGTGGACATAACAGTTGCCAAAAGAAAACCAGACTAATAATGACCCTTGAACACTAAACAAGTACTTCAAACCAGGTTTTCATGACCCTGACAAACAACCAGGTCCACAGAATGCCTTTGTGAGAGTGAACAAAGTGTTCCTATAGATGGCCACATGAGAAGAAGGCTGCTTTCTAGTTGGTTGGGCCCGTTAATCATCTCTGGCCCCTCAACCACAAATCCCCTCTTCATTGTCCCGCTAGTGATACTGGAACTCCATCTGAGATGAAGATGAATTGCTGTGTCTCAGCTCTCAAGATGTCCCCAGGATAGGGGAAGAGACAGACAAGTAAATAGACAATGGGGAGTAGGCTTTGTTGGGCAGGAACACAGGGTACTGTGGAGAAGTGTAGGACAGAGACCCTGTTTCTATTGCTGCATAACAAATTAGTCCAAAACACAAAACAACAATAAATATTTATTGTCTTACATAGCATCTGTGCATCAGGAATCTGGGAGTAGCTTAGTGGAATGATTCTGGCTTGGGATCTTCAAGGTTATTGTCAAGGTGTCAGCCAGGATCGGACTTTGGAAGGTGCACTCAGGGATGCAGGACAGGCTTTGAAGATAGCTCATTCACATGATGAGCAGCTGGTACAGCTGTTGGCACAAGGCTTCACCATAGTGAGCTTTCTGAGGGCTGGTTCAATGGTTTCAAGATGTGAAAATGGGTTTCCACCAGAGTGAGTGATAAAAGAGAGCAAAGTGGGATTTATTGTTTTTATAATGACTTAGCCTCAAAAGTCACACATTTGTCCATGCCCTCCATGTTACACAGGACAACTTTATTCAGTCAGAAGGAGCACACAGGAGCATGAGGGTTAGGAAGTAAGATCACTGTGGGCCATCATACCCTCTGGCTACTGCAGATTCCCCAGTACAAGCTGGGGTGGGGGGGCAGAAAGCTTCCTTAGGAGAGAGCACTGGAGCTGAGTTTGAAGGGCTTTTCTAGCAAGGGATGTAGAGTAGAAGGGTTTTCCAAGCAGAGCTATGAGTGTGTGCAAGGATATGACAAGATGAAAAGGTAATGGCAGGTGTTCTAGTACCACTCTGCGGTAGGATTCTGTATTTTGAGATTAGGAGGGTGGTACTGGGCAAATGCAGTGAGAAATGAGTCTGGATAAATTACCAGGTAAAATCACAAAGGACCTGGTTTGACATTTTGCTCAGAGGAGATGGGGAGTTATGAACCGATTTTAATCAGGATTATGTTTCCAAATATGTGCATCTCAGAAGGAAGGCACCCAGATTCTAATACAGTGTTAATTTCCAACTCTTCCTATAAGCAGAGTCAGATGCCTTCAGTGTGGACTTCCTGCTTTCTTCTTTGTTCCTTCTCCAGCGTTCTTCTCTTTAAACACAACTGAAGCATAAGGGGTGTGGCCAGGATAAATTGAGAATTTGTGTTCCAGATTTCTCCATCAATCCTGGGAAGTTTCCTTTAAAGACCTGCTGCTGAGCTGTGGGTGTTGCAAGGGACACTGGTTGAAAATAGATCAAGAGAGATCAGCCTTAGTCAGTGACAGTGCTTGAGCCAAAGGACATCATTGCTTTGAAGGACATTTTATATGTGTCAATGTGGCAGATATTTCAGCTATAATCATAAGCAAGAAAAATAATGCTGTCAACATTAGCATTTTCTTTGTTTTGATTTTTAAAATTTTATTTTATTTTTTTGAGGAAGAGAGAGAGTGGGTGGGAAGGAGGGGCAGAGGAGAGGGAGAGAGAATCTTAAGCAGACTCCATGAGCATAGAGCCTGAGGTGGGGCTTGATCCCATGACCCTGATATCATGACCTGAACTGAAATCAAGAGTTGGATGATTTACTGACTAAGCCACCCAGGAACCCCAACATTAGCATTTTCAAAGGTGAAAGACAACTATGCACACACACATGCACACCACACACACATACACACACACACCAGTCCTAAGACCCTGGATTAGGAAGCATTATCTGTCTCTTCCAGGAACAGAAGCAATCTCTTAAATCCAATTTCCAGCTTTCCATAGAAGAAGGAATAGGAATAAGACAGAAAATTAAAATCCTTACATGATACTCCAATCTTACTTTGTATTACTACTGTAATATTCTTCTCTAGACAAACTTCAGAGGTGTAAGCAAGTCAGTTTACATGTAAGAAATTGCCTAATTTTAGTCTCTTCCATGAACTCATTCCCATGCCTTGGTGCTTTGCCTTCCTTTCTTTAGACCATTGGCTAACCCACTAAGCTAAGGAATAGGCATGGTAGCCTTTATGTCTCTGGCAGATTGAAAAGATCCCATTTTATAAATTTCACTTTTCAAAGCTGTACTCTTATTGGAGATGCTAATGGATGTGGGGAGTGTGAGATATGAAAAGAGATATAGTAAATCACAAGCCATATATTCGGTCTCTGAATAATTTAAAATTTAGTGTACCACTAGACCCCGTGTTTTACTTGCTACTGACATAATTCAGATAACAAAGGGAAGAGTCATCAAAAAACTCTTAATGAAGAGGAAGTCAGTATTGCTGATTCCTGGCCTAATTTTTTTCCAGAAGTTCCGTAACTGAACTAGTATAGCTCTTAGGAAATACTCATACACTTTTAAAATTCATTGTCCATTTAAAAGAAATATAACCTTTTTTTAGAGTTTACCTTGGGACCTTATATACCTCCTTATTCAGTCTACTCTGAGATATTTCTTGGTTCCTTATATGTTTTCTCAGTGCTTTGCTGCTGACTTTTACCATGATCTGTAGAGGTCCAAGCACTGAGGAACCTTCCCAGCAGCTGACAGAGATCAGGAAACCCTGGCTGATGGGGGCAAAACTCCCAAACAGGAGAGAGGCAGCAGAGTTCACAAGGCAAAGGCAGGGTGGAGGGTGCTAACTGACCCCAAAGTTCTCTTCCTCAGTCCCAGCTATTTGAGTTGACTGTGGAAAAAAATCTCAGTTGGCCACTTAGTTTGTTAGCAAATCCAATAGTTAATTTGGTGTGTCAATTTAACTGGCACAGATATGTGGCCAAACATAATTCTGAATATTTCTATGAGGGTGTTTTTAGATGAAATTAACATTTAAGTTGGTAGAATGAGTAAAGCAGATTTTCCTCCCTAATGTGGGTGGGACTCATCCAGTCAGTTGAAGGCCTGACTAGACCAAAAAGGCTGACTGTCTCCCAAGTAAAAGAAAATTCCTTCTGCTTGTGGGCAGAACTGGCTACCTCAGTAGAGTATAATTATTTTGGGGGTGGGATGGGACAGGGAAAACATCTCTTTCTAACGTCACAAAAGCCTTCTCTATTTCATGGAAGGTGCTCAAAATTCTCCCTCATTCTTTTTTTCTTGATATATTTCCAGCACTTTCAGGGGTGCCTGGGTGGCTCAGGGGTTAAGCATCAGCCTTTGGCTCAGATCATGATCTCAGGGTCCTGGGATTGAGCCCTGTTTGGGGCTCTCTGCTCTCCCTGGGATTGAGCCCTGTTTGGGGCTCTCTGCTCTCCCTCTCCCTCTGCTCCTCCCCCCTGCTCGTGCTCTCTCTCTCTCTCAAATAAATAAATAAAATCTTAAAAAGAAAAGAATATAAAATTTCAAACAGTTATTTTTTAGCATTTTTTAATCAGCTGGAATCCTGAGAGGAAATCAGAAACCACATTAGTTATTTCCACAGAAGGAATTTAAAATAAAGCATTACTTAAACAAGTGCTGGAAAAATGAAAAAGCCAAATGTGAACATTAGGTAACACAGAGACAGTAATTATAGGAAGTAGCCACCACTCTGCGCCCTGGAACAAAGGAAAGAGATTGGAGTTTAAACCTAGAAGCTTAAGGAAGAGGCCTTTGCAAGGTCAGAATTGCTTCTCAGAAAGGGGAGCTATTTAGCAGCTTCTAGTACTTCGGGAAGTCAGAGAAGTGGCCCCATGGATTTAGGACTCAGAGCTTGGAGGAAAGCTGATTCCCAGCTGGTGTTTCTAGGTATCTGGGAGTGAGGAAGAAAGCTGGAAAGGAGATCACTGCTATCACTAGGCTATTGTTGCCTACATGGGAACAATTGGCATGTAAAAAGCCAGTCTCCATGCTCTTTCTCTCTACTGCCCTCCATTGGTCATCTCTAACAGACCTACGAGAAATATAGTACTAGTCCCCCATTGTCTGGGGTCTGGGTTTTGTTTTCTGTGGTTTCAGTTACCTGTGGTCAACCTTGGTTTGGAAGTAGATAATTCTTCTTCTGACTTATCATCAGAAGGTCAATGGTAGCCTACAGCTACGTCACAATGCCTATGTCATTTGCCTCACTTCATCTCATAATGTAGGCATTTTATTACCTGACATCATCACAAAAAAGAAGGATGAGTACAGTTCAATAAGATATTTCGAGACAATGAGAGAGACCACATAATATAACATTTATTACAGTATATTTTTATAGTTGCTTTATTTTATTATCACTGTTGTTAGTCTTTTACTGTGCCTAATTTATAAATGAAACTTTATTGTAGGTACTTACGTCTACAACATAGTACATATAGGGTTCAGTACTATCTGTGGTTTTGGGCATTCACTGGGGATCTTGTAACATATCCCTGTAGATAGTTTTCACCACATCTGAGCCCTAGCATTACAGAGTAGAGAGGGATGGGTTTTGGTCTAAAAGACAGTAGCTTAATAACCAGCAAGTTTATTGTGAACGGAAAGATTTGAAAACTGGTTTTGATAGAGAAGAAAACTTACGGAGATAGATTCTAATGGAATTAGAAGGGAGTATGAATGAAATTTCTAGCAGGGTAAACAGAGAACAGGAAGTTATCCTTTTGCAGTGTCAGCTTTGAGATATTTGATGTCTCTAGATAATAATGTTAACATGGAAAGGTTAAAGCTAGTTGTAAATATTAGCAGGTATATAAATAACAAGATAATAATATACATCTGTGCTTATAATCTATATTGCCTATCCAACTACGCAGAGCATGGTATGGAAATACTTTATGTCCATATGGGTATTATGTAATCTTCAATAACCTTGTAAAAGTGATTATATTTATTATAGATACAAGAAATAACTGTAGTAACATAATTGAACATTAAAACATAATCACTTTGCAGGGCGCCTAGGTGGCTCAGTCAGTTAAGCACTGGTCTCTCTCTCTCTTTTTTTTTTTAAATTTTATTTATTTATTTGACAGAGGGAAGGAAATAGAGATCACAAGTAGACAGAGAAGCAGGCAGAGAGAGAGGAAGAAGCAGGCTCCCTACTGGGCAGAGAGCCTGTTGGGGAGCTCAATGTGGGGCTCGATCCCAGGACTCTGAGATCATGACCCGAGCTGAAGGCAGAGGCTTAACTCACTGAGCCACCCAGGAATCCCAAATGTTAAGCTCTTGATTTCAGCTCGTCATGATCTCCAGGTGATGGCATGGAGCTCTGCAACAGGCTCAGGGCTTAGCGCGGAGTTGGCTTGAGATTCTCTCTCTCTCTCTCCTTCTGCTCCTCCTCCAGCTCCTGCTCCCTCTCTAAAATAAATAAATAAAATCTTTTTAAAAACATGATCACTTTGGGAAATTATATACAACATTCCAAATATTTAAAGAGTTAACACTGGATAATTAACATGTGCCTGGGAGTAGTTTAAGTGTTTTCCCTGTGTTAACTCACTTAGTTCTTACTGTAACTATTTCTTTTATTTTCCCATTTTATAGAGTTAAAAAAAAAAACAACAACTGTGATAGAGAGAGTTATTTGCCAATAATCCCATAGCCTTAAGGGGCAGGACCAGGATTTTACTCCAGTATTCTGAATTGTTAGTAAAAAAAAAAAAAAAAAAAAAAAAAAATTGGATTTAAAAAATCCCTTCAAGTTGTATTATAAGTTGTATTATAAGCTTTAGTTTCCTTCTCTGTAAATATGGTTACTCATTCCTGCAGGATGAGATTTGTGTAAAGATTAGATAGTATAATATTTGTAAAAACTACTAGTACAGGGTCTGTCATGTATTAAGTCCATAATACATGGTAGCTATCATTTGTACTTCTGAATATCATGATTGAGAGAGGTGAACTGTAAGTCGTCTGTGGGTGCTTGTGATATTTTGGAAACAAAGAAAAATATCTCCTGAAACCAAGATTAATGAGGGAAGGGAATAGTCACACTGGCCACTAATACAGCTGATAAACAGCAAGCTGTTCTATAAAGGAGAGCATGGATTTGATTATGTACTTTCTAAATGGCTACTTATATTAAGATCATTATCAGAAAAATCATCTTAACTTTTAAAATCTCAATTTCCTAAATAAACAAGGAAGCAACAAAACAGAGCAATTACTAGCAGAGGCCTATTATGGAGCTCTACCTTTTGGCCTGCCCTACTAGCCCTACTCAATCCGCACTCAAGAGAGAAAACACCACTTTGGGGCTGGAATACTGATGGGCTGTAAGGTGATTTATTTTTCTGTTTGCTTTAGGAAAAAAAAGAGAGAAGAGAGTATAATGTAGAGTAATGGCTGCATTGTGTGATTGTGGATAGAACAAATATAATAATATGCTTCCCTAGCACCAAATAATAACTGATTCCTTCTCATTATTCTTTAAGTGCATGAACACACAATACAAAGGTTCTAAATGAAAGCCCTGTGTTTCAAGGTTATTTATTGAAGAGACCTCATAAAAATATCTGTATAAGACTGTGACACCATATTGGCTAAAACTAATTTAGAGGGGCCACAAAGAAGAAAAAAAGGAACCCTTTGCTCTTGGGGTGTTTTAGGAAATTTTGAAACATAGTTCGAACTCTAATACCCAAAGCATCTCAGGTTTGTAACCAAGGCAACTCCTTCCCTCCTCATTCAGGATTTCCTGTTGATTATCTATTGTAATGCCAATAATTGCAGCTGAGAGGAGTCTCTGTTTGTTGTGAGAGACAATTAGCACTTGAAATAAAGTAACAGATTTAAATAAATTGGGAGACTCAACGGTGTGACCTGATCTCTTCAGAAAAAGCAACAGCTTTGGAATATAACTGACTGTTGTGCCTGCAGTAGCCTCCAGAGCAAGAGAACCATCGTCCCACGTTACTTGAGGTCTTCCTGGAGATTACTCCAGTTGTTATGGCTGAAAACCATTTGTTTCTTCTTAGATTATAGTAGAAAAGAGTTTAATAAGCCTAAACCTGCAAGAAGGTGATACTGAATTTTCAATGATAAGCTTATGCAAGCAACTTGTCTCTACATGTAATGCTTCTTTAAAAATATTTCTTCCAATTACTGTCATAATTACTCTTCACCGTTACATAGACTGTATTTTAAATTGCTGTTTACTTTAATTCAGATGTGAATGGAAAGCTTGCAGTTCCTGATCTCACCTGCAATTTTTGCTTTCAAAATGAAAGTCATCATTAGCACTATGACTTTTTACCGAAACCATTACATGGTACAAATTCTCAAAATCGGGTTAATTAACCCATGGATCCATGACTCTTGGGGAGTTTTCCTAAGTCCCCATAAATCTTTAGTGCTCTGAGGATGAATAGGTTTTCTCTGACTCAACTAGTTTTCAGAGTCTCAATTGTTATTTGTATAAAAAGTCACTCTGGTTCCATGTTTCCATGTGATTGGGATTTCTGCCAGAATGAGACTCTCGGCCTCTCCCTTCAGCTCTCTGATTTGTGAATTCAAGAGAAGAAACCAAACATGCTGGGCCCAGCACCTTCTGGACTTCTCTTTTTCAGAGTGAACATGTCCACAGAATTTATGCAACCCTATGGCCCCTCTTCCATGTGGTAAGGGCTCTGTTTTGAGGGGGAAATGGCCTGTGGCTGTTAAACCATACCAGCAAATAAGGAAACAAGTTTTTAAAATTCAGTGATAATGGTAGATCTAAACTCCCCTTCTCCAATCAGCTTTAACAGTAATAAAGCTGGTGGTTTGATCTCCATCTGTCTATCTCTTTTATCTTCAAATTGGTTCAGAATTCAATTGGGGAAAAGAGATGTTATTTACTGGCTGACCAAAACACCTAACATATGTTTTTCATATCAAATGTAGTTGATAAATATTAAATAATGACAAAGTCATAAAATATAAATTCCATGAGAACAGAGTCCTTCCGTGTCTCATTCACTGCCATTCTCTCGTACACAGAGGTTCTTAAAAACATCTGTGGAATGACTGAAGTTACAGCTTCTCTAGTTCAGATCACTTGTATTCTCACTCACATCTTGGAATAAAGCATTTGGGGCACTTCCTATTTTTTCTAACACCCAAAAGATTAATGAAAGATGATCTCAATGTAAATGAAAGGACTGGAACCACAGAATCATTGAATTATTCACAGCGGATATTGACAGCGTGTTGTGCCCAGGATTGGAATGTAGGCTTATCTAAGACTTGTTCCTGAGTCTAGGATCACAGTACTGGGAAATCTCAAAGGATGGAGAAAGAACAAAGGACTCTGTTGTGGGCCAGTAGCAAAAACTAGTCCTAAGGAACACAAAGAAAGGATTTGAGTATGCAAAAGGTGGGTCACATAGGAGTTAAGGAGCTCACACGATCCTGGGTATGAAATAATCAAAGAGTAATGTCTCTGAGCCACTGTTTCTAACAGGATGTGTAGACCGACAGAAAGTATCATGGCATGGGATGCTAGGAAATACGTCTTCAAAACAGGAAGCCCTTCTTGTTGCCGACAAGAGCATACTTTCAGATTTACACTTTGATCCAGTCTGCCAGACAGACAGTGACTGGCAGAGTGACCTCTAGCAGGACAGACATTAGCCAAACACAAATGAGGAGTGTAAGCTCCTAGGGGTGCTTTAGGAGTACCTAAAGAGAACTACAAGCATTTGCAAAGGAAAAGACAAAGATTTTATCCCAGATACCTCAAAACAAAGAGAAGACAGTCCTAGAGCCCAAGAGTGTAGAAGAACTGGGGCAACACACAGAGAAAAAGAATTGGGACCAGAACAAAACAGAGATGAGCTA